>JAFMOD010000809.1:76804-92819 GCA_019802435.1 Corydoras maculifer | reverse complement strand
TGTGTGTGTGTGTGTGTGTGTGTGTGTGTGTGTGTGTGTGTGTGTGTGTGTGTGTGTCTGTGTGTTTGTGTGTCTGTGTGTTTGTGTGTGTCTGTGAGCGTGAGCACATATGGGCACAGATGAGCACGTAGGAGTGCATGCCTTATGCGAGACAGTAGCATGGTCTACTTGCATCATACTTTAGTTTTAACACCAGTGTACACTGCAGGCCAACATGAAAAGGACATTTAAACTGGACAAAGTTTTTAAAAACCTACAATGGCTCAGTAGTTATTTCCATTTCTATTAGTTTCACTAATATTTTGACAAAGACCTTGTATTGAAGCTCAATATTATTGGAACATGCTTGAGGCATCTGTTAATAGTTTAAATCTTGTTATTTCACACTGTGAAGTTTTTAAACCAACTTTCATTCATCCCATCCATTATCTTCCACTTTATCCTCTACTAGGGTCGCGGGGGGGTTCCCCATGCCCATTCAGGGGAGAACGTGTTGGGCGCTGGGCAAATACACCCAGGTCAGGCCGCCAATCTATCGCTGGGCACACACTTACTCACACAGACACACACACACACACACACTCTATATGGGGCAATTTAGATAATTCAATTGACCTTGAGCCAAGTTTTTGGACTGTGGGAGGAAACTGGTGAACCCGGAGGAAACCCACGCAGACACGGTGAGAACATGGAAACTCCACCCAGATTGGGATTCGAGCCGGGAATCCCTAGTACTGAGAGGCGAACGCACTAACCACTAAGCCACCATGCCACCCTTAAGTCAACTTGATTTTTTAAATTATTATTTAAATTACTTTCCCTCACCTTTATTCAGTGTGTGTCTGGATAGGTTACAACACACTCAATGACCCTGATCTGGATAACAATGAATTTTCATTTTTTTTCGTTTTGTTACTCCACCTGTGCAAATATGCAGCAGTGACAAATAATCTTCCCCAAAATACTGGATGTTTGAAGCATACTATATCATACCAAAAGTATTTAAATTGCACATTTTTTATATTATTTAGTTAAATAAGTTAACACAACATTTAACAACTTTTGCACATTTTTATCTATAATTAATTTACTAATAATATATCAGTATTATAAAATATCATATTTACTCCCAGTATCACAGTCAAATTCTAAATGTGTGAGGCTATTAGTTCAAACTTTTTCCCAAGTCTGTTCTATTGTCCAACTTGCCTTTGCATGCTGTATCATTAAAAAATGACCTCATGTAATGTATTTTAGATGCAAAAACCATTTAAATGATAGACGTAAACAGCAGAGATGAGAAAGAGATGAGAGAGCGAGAGAAAGAATAGAGGCAAAAAGAGAACAAGAGAGACAGCAAGGACAGAGTATCTTGAAGGTCTCAGGGCAGCAGCTAGTTTGCATGTATCTCCATACACAGGCAGCTCGTTTCTGAATGCAGTATGATGGAGTGCTCTGCCTCCCCACTGCCACAATGCCAGCCTTGCTCCTCCATCAGCACCCTGACCACATGACCCCAGCACCAGTATTAGTGCTACACATTTATACTATTGTACTATAGACTCAGGTTTCCGTCAACAAAACATGACATCTATATACTATATTAAATGTATTTAATTATTTTATCTATTAGTAAACTAAAAGAACAAGTAATGTATATTAACACAAAGGACCTGAACTTACTGGAGCCAAGGGACTGGTGCAGTGACAAAGGCAGGTACACACCCACAAACATTCACAGTTTATCTCCCCCATCAATTTCCACTCTGCATATAGTGGTAGCTGTTCATGCAGGGTTTCCTCTGCAGCACTTTATCACCGGCTTGTCTTTCTACCATGTGCCTGCATTATTTAACACCCCCAATCAAGGATCTGCAGGTAGGACCATAATCTAAGCCCAGGAGCTGCAAATATGTGTAAATTTAAAATCAACAATCTAAAAATCATCCTCCGTTTGATAGATAGTAAGACTGACATTCACAGAAAAGAATAACCAGTGCAGTAATTCATCATGACATTTAGTTCATAGAATTAATTACATTGGTGCATTTTTCAAAACAAGGACATGTTACATGTTGATAATGTTGAAAAGAAAATTTAAACCAAACCTGTTGTAGTTCTTTCCAAATGTGTGACTATGGCATTTTGCTCTTATTCCAAACTGTTTTTCTTATACTTAGGAGGTGTTCATGAGCCATTTATACATTTTTAGGTGTTTGACATTTTTGAAACCTGAAATGTTAACTTTAGGTTCCAAATAGGAATTCTTTGAAAATGCAGTGGTTGTGTCAATGTGTGAACAGGCAAAAACAAACCCAATGTGTTAACTCATGATTCGACTGGAGTTGAATTATGGGATCAAGCTGAGGGAAAAATAATGGCAAAAATGGGGTCAACTGTTTTTAAATGTAAATAAACTACAATCAGAATAGTGGTGATGTGATGTCTTATACCAAATGACCTTGGTAATCCTGCAGATCCAGTGTGTCCAAGGTAACGTGAATAGTACACACTGGAGTAAAGAAAGGTCCCACTGCTTTACTGGTTAAGAAGTGCTTACTGTCAAATATACTATTTCAAACACATGCATTAATTTTTAACAAAGCTATTATATTATGAACTAATTTGAAGTTTTTTAATTGTATTAATGTCTCTTATTAATGCATTCTCAGTGCAGAATAATTTTAACTCTAAAATAAATGTGAAGAAAGTATTTTAACAGCAGAAACAATCTGTTACATTTATTACTCACTGTTTTGTCTGTTAGTTGGTACTTACTAACTAGCTAATAACCTCATGTGTTTATGTTTCAAGCTTTGAAGTATTTGTGTATGTCATTGTTATGTTTTTTATAATCTTGTATTGAAATAATTTTCTATATATTTTCATTTAAAACTTTTAGCACTAAATTAACTTGTAGATTACCATACATTATCTAATCAACTTTTAGGTGTTTCATGAAAAAGGATCAAATAAATGAATGATGGAGAACTTGTTCATTTTATAATCACTTTACTGTATGAAAGTTTTAATACTTTAATACAAAGCATACACATAAAAAAGGAAGGGAGCAAAGTATGGTGCTTGCTAACAAAGTATACAGTATTTATTAGTGAATACGGCTACAGTAACATTATTCTACTACAGACGCCATATGATTAACAATTAAATGTAAACTGCCACTTTATTGTTAATAATATAATTGTATAATAATATAATATTTTTTTTCTACCTCTAGTAGAATACTAAACGAGAAAAGCATTACATCACAGTTAAATCTGTAACATTCATTCATTCATTCATTCATTATCTTTCGCTTTATCCTTTATTAGGGTTGCGGGGGGTTCCCCATGCACATCCAGGGGATAACATTTAGGGCGCTGGGCAGATACACCCAGGACAGGGCGCCAATCTATCGCTGGGCACACACTCACACACACTCTATGGGGCAATTTGGAGAACTCAATTGACTTGATTCATGTTTTTGGACTGTGGGAGGAAACCGGAAAACACGGAAGAAACCCACACGGACACAGGGAGAACATGGAAACTCCATCCAGATGGGGATTCGAACCGGGAATCCCTAGTGCTGAGAGGGAGGGGGAACGTGCTAACCACTAAGCCACCGTGCCGCCCCATCTGTAACATTAATTTCCAATAAAAATTTTCACACATTCAATTAGAAGTAACTACACAATCTAACCAACTACCTAACATCACAAACAAGATTATTATTTAAGTTTACTGACTGAACCGATCTACTGTAGCTTATTAAACAGAGATTCAACTGTCACACATTAGAGGATTTCGGTGCAACATATGTAACTGGCAAATATCTCAATTAAAAAGTGTATTTTCATGTGATTTTTGTTGTTCAACCAGCCATGAAAAACGCATATTTGTCATATGAAAGAGAACAAATCAGATTTGATTTCAATACAATAAAATTTTTATGCAGCCATAACCAAGATTGTGAATTTTTATAAATGTTCATCCTCCAAAGTGTGTATGTGTGTGTGTGTGTCTGTGTCTGTGTCTGTGTGTTAGTGTGTTATAATGGCATCTATGAAACCTCCCTCAGCCATCTGCACCCCTGGTCCACACAGCTGGTGTTGCCTTATCCTGCCCTTTCCAGGCCCACCTTCATTTCACTTTTCAAATCCTGTACCTCTGACAGAAATGTTTACGCATTTCTAATTTGTTGTTGAGAGAATAGCAATGAGGTAATTTTAATGGTGTGCGCTTTGCCTTGACTTTGGTGAGATAGAAAAACACTGCACTCTGAGGGCAAAGCATAGGACTGAAAGAGCTGCTTAAGTCGGTATGCATTTAAGTCAACTAGCTCTACTTCTGCTTACCTCCTGCACCTCCTATTTTTTACTCACTTTTGCAGATGCAACCTGGGGAAAGAATATGGTGAATAATGAACATGTGGCCTTAGAGACGAATACGATTTTGAGATTTTGAGGGTTAGCCACCTAGAGGGACCTGAATTCTCATTATTATAATTATACAAAGGTCTGCTTGTGTGGTTGAATACTTATCAATTATTTTTTAATTAACAACTTACAGTATTCATGTCAGAATTTTTAGATTGTTCTGTTGATGCACAACAGTCTAAGCAACAAGATATGTTTAAATAACAAGAGCATTATTTTAAATTGTTCTGTTTTCATCAATCATTATTTTATTTTGAACTTGTAATGTGTGATTAGACCTACAGGTGTGTACAGATGAAGTCTAGGATTTATATGAGGCCTTTCTACATTTTAATATATTTCCCATTCCTTTTATGTATGCTGTAAAACCTGTAGATTCGTGTTGTATCAGAGAGTCCAGAGCATCTGCTGGATGGATGGAATGAAGCCAGGACCGGCTGCATCATGCTATGATGATGCTCTCTGGATTTTGAATGGAACAAGAGCCAGTTGGCAGAAAGTGCAAAACCCTTTCCTCCTTCAGCACCATGCCTGGGCAGGGAAGGGCAGACCCTCAGGAGCATAAAGCAGGAATCTTTACCAAAATATATTCACTTATGTTATACACAATACTGCCAAAAGTATGTCTATCTTTTTTAATTTTAGGTTTAATTATGACAGATGGCATTTCACACTTTTATGTTTTGTCATTTAATAATTTATATTATTTTTCCAAACAGAAAATAAGTAGTGAATTTTAATTAATGATATTTAAATAAAGAAGAATCTGTTAGTTTGTACGTTTGAACATCCAGTATATTGACAGTTGACCAGCATCTTTTTCTGCTTGGACTTTAGCAGTTCTCTGTATCCGGGGTTTTGTCAATTCATATTTTGCCTGCACCTGGTTCAAAACGCAGATGCTTTTCTGATTGGCACCAAAATCAAGGGAGAGTGTTTTGCCTGTCGGCTTCTCTGCACTATGTACCTGGTAGACTTGTTGGTTGATTAAGGATCTACTTTTGTTTTTCATATCACTGCAACCCTTAGCTTGTAAAACAATATTTATTAAATGGATTTTATGTCATAACAAATTACTGTGTAAGTAAATATAAGTAAAGCTGTGTCATGGATTACCACAGTTTAAACCACAGTTTAATAGGCATGGCCCACAAGTTTTCCTAGTTTAACGTGAAAATTATGGCTACATTGACATGGGAGTATTTAAAAAAGTTTAATTACCCTGCCAATTATTTTACTAATAACATTTAAGGCTACACGAAAGACAATTTTAGGTCAAAAATAATATTTTAGGCAACCTGAAGATCAAGAAGTTTTTTTTTTATTTAAATGTCATTAAATACATAGTAAATGTTTCAATTGACTTGATATTAAATAAATAATGAATAATTACATGTAGGTAATGCAACTATAAATAACATTCTGGAAAGGTAATCATACTGTTACATGGTCCATTCTTTAATTAGAAAATGTTAAAATCATTTTAAAAGCATAAAGTGTTAAATTATTATTTATTAAAATCATGGTTTAACATTAAAGATGTTGCTCTGGAAGTATTATCGGTAACAAACTCTTCATCTGGTTTTTCATGTGTTGGCATTTTATTCTGAATCAGCCTGTATCTGTGATCACCGTGTACAATGCAAAGGCAACTGCAGTGAATTAAAGAAGGTTATTTCCAAAATATGTGAAAACATTCTTGTGAGAGAACTGCCAGTTTGGTGAAAGAAAATATTTTGGTAGTACAATGCCAACTAAAGGTTTTGTAAAGGAGGGAAAATAGTCTAGTACTGATTTTTAATTATCATAAAAATGTTGCTATTTAGGCGGCACGGTGGTTAGTGGTTAGCACGTTCGCCTCTCAGCGCTAGGGATTCCCGGTTCAAATCCCCATCTGGGTGGAGTTTCCATGTTCTCCCCGTGTCTGCGTGGGTTTCCTCCGGGTTCTCCGGTTTCCTCCCACTTTCCTTCCTACTTCTATAAGAAGTAAGCAAAGATGCATATGAAAATAGCTTGCCTAGATGTAAGACATTTGGTAGGGTCAGTGGAGGGTCATGATCTTCTCAAAGCAAAAAGTTGTCAAATCTCCTTATTATAATTTCCAGCTTAGCAAGTATATTACTATGATATTTAAATTTCCATATATAATTCACTTAATTGACTTGTTTGATGCAGGAATAGCTTGTGAGGAAATATGACACACACACACACACACACACACAAAGTTTCTCACTCTCTTTTTGACTGTCTCTCTCTCTCACTCTCTCTCTGTTTTTTCCACTGTATGGTGTGTTCCACCCCGCTGCTTTTATCCATGCTTTCTTCTTATGCCTGCTTCCACACAACAAAAAATCAATAGCTTTTCCCACTTTATCTCCTGATAAATTTATGGCTTAACTCTATGCCGCTGTCTGTGTGTGTGTGTGTGTGTGTGTGTGTGTGTGTGTGTGTGTGTGTGTGTGCATGTGTGTGCATGTGTGTGTGTGCATGCTAGACACACTTCTCCAAATGTGATACTGATATTATTACACAAACACACTTGTCTGAGGAAGCAGGCATTTGTCAGTATTGATCGGCAGAGGGTTGAACACACCTAACTGTCCATGGGCCACTGGAGTCAAGTGGGGGGTGAAATCATCACCCATGGGGGTGTTTCACACACTCTGCCTCAGTCCCTGAAGCAACCTCACATTTGTCAAAGTCAACCTATTCAGAATGAGCAATGCTACCGGCTATAACACACAACTAGGAAGGTCTGTTTACTACAGCTATGAATTCCAAGTAACACATTTAAAAAGGATATTTAAGGCTTTGATGATTAAGAATTTTTGCAAAATTAAAAAAAAGAAAGAAAAAAAATAATTAGTTGTCAAAATATTTGTAATGTTTTATTTTTATTTTTATTTATTCTTTTTTTTATTTTCACACAAAGCTGATGAGTTTTAAAGTAGCAGGGCAACAACAGAGGCAAAGACAATAATACTTCAAACCAGGAGAGTAACACGATTTACAGGACACTTCTTACAGGCGACTCGCTTTTATGCAAGTTAAAATAATAAATATCAATTCAAAAAATCTAAAATTCACTTTAAGATTTAAGTTATTTACATAATGCTTGTTGCAATGAGCTATTTAAACCCCAAGGATTGGAGACAGTTAATTTTAAAACAAAGTTGTACATGTTTAACTCTGTTTAACTTGTTCGTCTTCATTAGTTAAAAATAATTTGTTTAATAATTTTAATAATAATTTTGTAAAAAAAAATCTGTTTTTTTTATTTAACTATTGATAAGGGTGTGTCATAGTGACCTATGGCCTTTGAAGTGATGTAATGCAAATTTATTTACAGATTACCTTAAATTCCCTTTTAAAAGCAATTGTTAAAGTATTTACTCCAAACCCAGTGCCCTTTAGAAGAGATGCCACACATGAACAAGTTGTCAAAAACCATGTTTGACTGTTTCAGCGGATGTAGTCTAGACATTCTGTGCCTAAGGAAGCTTGGGTTCTAGTGCAGCTTCAAGTAAAGATAAGGTGGGTTCAATGTGGGCAATGCTCAGATCTACCTTGCTTTGACATTAAATTTAAGGTGAAATAACTCAGTACGTGTGAGCTCACTTCAGAAGCCCTCGGGTGAGCGGCTGTTCTTTGATAGTGGTGTGCTGCTCCTGTTTCCTCATGCACATAGTGTAACATACATTCCTCAACCTACCTGACATGCTATAACTCAAGACCTGCCTTTCCTAACCTGATCGTCTGGCTTTAAAATTTCCTTCAAAGAGACTCTGTTTTATCTGATTAAAATGCACCCAGTCAGCAGATTTCTGGAATTATGTGATGGATTGAACGGAAACCTTGACCCACCCGTCACAAATTACAAGCTTACGCTGATGAGGGAGATTAATGTTCTGCGGTAAGATTTTTTGCCTGACCGTTAGAATGCAAATAAGGACCAAGGAGCATCAGGTTTGTAATTGTTCATTAGTAGGGTGGGGATCAAAAATTGATTTTCAATCCCAGATAGCAGTATAGAAATTTAAATAAGCTTGGAAATCACTGCTTCATGTAATAATGATCTTTAAAACAATCATTTACTTAGACATGGCATATGACACTGCTGCAGTACATGAAAGTTACATTTTATTTATTTATTTATTTTTTAATAAAAAGTCATTAATATGTTTTATCTCTGGTACCATCTTTGAACACTTTAACTCCAAGTTGTTCCATTTACAAAAATTTTATAATCATAAAATGCTTTTAAAACTTATTTACCATACTTTCAACACAGACAAAAATTGTCTTACCCAATTTCAGCAACCTAATGTGCTACAAGAAATGTCTAATTTATTAAAATCACCATGGCCCATTAAAAAACAATGACTACACAATATTACAATCAATTAAATGGCCTGATTTAGAATTGGTGTTTCATTTCACTGGGTTCAGTAAGCTTTAAGGTCAGGACTCAGTGCAGGTCAATAGAGTTTCTCTAGAACTTTTATACCTTATGTACCTTACTATACACACAGAGCTGTACTAAATTTTAGCACTAATGTGCTGGTCCATTGCTTTTCAAAGTATGAAAAAGTTTCAAATAACTTCAAGTTCATCATCTAAAATAAATATAATAATATGATGCTTACTCAGCAAACATGCCTACACTGTTGGTAGGTGTAAGTTTATTGTGGAACATACTTGTCCAAAATCAACCCCCGTGCGATAGTTTATGTAGGAGTTTTGACTCATTGTGCCCAAATTTGTATATTCTATAGGGAAGGCCACATTAAATTGTTCACAAATGGCCAACTTTAGCCCCAATGGGTTAAATTATGCTTTAGTTTTAAACATTTTATGTGATACATACCAGTTTATTCATCAAAGGGTCCATACCAGAATCTCCATTTTTTAGCTACATTTTACTGCAAATACTTGTACATGTGGCAAGGTGACTTAGTGGTTAGCATGTTCGCCTCTCAGCACTAGAGATTCCTGGTTTGAATCCCAATCTGTTTGGAGTTTCCATGTTCTCCCCGTGTCCGCGAGGGTTTCCTCCGGGTTCTCTGGTTTCTTCCCACAGTCCAAAAACATGGCTCAAAGTCAATTGAATTCTCCAAATTACCCCATATAGAGTGTGTTTCTTTGAGTGAGTGTGTGCCCAGAGATAGATTGGTGCCCTGTCCTGGGTGTATCTGCCCAGCGCCTGGAACATTCTCCCCTGTATTGGCATGGGGAACCCCACTGCAACCCTTGTAGAGGATAAAGTGGAAGATAATGGATGGATGGAGGGACTTATACATGTGTGATTATGTATGTAGGTTTTTATTCATACACTTTTACTTGTATGAAGGATTTTTGATTTGTTTTATAAGTGTATATGTTGTAATGACATCTCGCACGTAGGTTTTAAAATTGATTCTTAAAAGTGTAGTATGATTTCTGTGTATGTGGAGTCTTCTCCATGGGTTTAAGTGATTTCTTCAGAAACTCTTGCTTTCTCCTGCAGTTCCAAAATGCATAGGTTAAGTGAATCAAATAATCAGTCCTAGACGCCATGTGCCATATGGGGTTGGAATCCCCATCTAGGTGGAGTTTCCATGTTCTCCCCGTGGCCGCATGGGTTTCCTCCAGGTTCTCCGGTTTCCTCCCACAGTCCAAAAACACGGATTATGTCAATTGAGTTCTCCAAATTGCCCCATATAGAGTGTGTCTGTGTGAGTGTGTGCCCAGCGATAGATTGGCACCCTGTCCTGGGTGTATCTGCCCAGTGCCCAAAACGTTCTCCCCTGGATGGGCATGGGGAACCCCCCCGCAACCCTAATATAGGATAAAGCGGAAGATAATGGATGGATGGATAGATGCCATGTGTGAAAGATTGAGTTTTTCTGTGTGTTAAGATTAGTGAATATATATGAATAACAATAATTGTGTGCCTAATTAAGAATATACTGCTTTCCGCAACAGGCTCACAGCTTAAACAAATTAACCACATCAGCAGTATTTTACAATGTATTCATCAATTAGCAAAGTAAAATATGATATGATATAATATAGTTGAGAAGATGAGTTCATGCCCACATATAATTTATAACAAACTTGAAATTTGCATAGTTGCATAATTGCAGTGAGATGCAGTGAGAAAAAATCTCTAATCTCATTTTATATAATAAATCAATAAATACTGTAGGTGTCAGTTTTCATTTGATGTTACTAGTGAAATTATCGAACCCAGGCAGTAAACTTTCTGACTATCCAATCAAAAAGTGTGAATATGCTGATGTGACATACGCCTGCTAGAGGGCCTTGGTGTCGCCAACTTAAAAGCTGATTAGGTGAAGCAACAGTTTCATTGACACTTTCCTTATGCTAACTGGCCTCGGACAGTGGAGGTCTTAGGTAAGTGATTTAACTCTGGCAAACAAATAATGTTTAAATGTGATTGGTTAAATGGTTTAATAAGAAAGTACATGTCTGATATATATATATATATATATATATATATATATATATATATATATATATATATATATATATATATATATATACAAGAGACAAAAAATAATAAGCCTAGTACAACCTGCCACTGTACTAAAGTACAATTTGTTGTAAGAAAAAAAAAAGTGTAGCTTTATGTGGATAAACTTGTAGCCTGGATAGGGCATTAAACTCAACCCCAATGAACGCTTTTGGAATGATTTCAAAATTCGTCGAACCTCATTAATTATAACCATTTAACAATAATTCAATTTTCAAGTTAGGTCAGACAAATAACTTACTTTTTACAATATTTTATGTGCATCCAAATCTATACATGAAGTTTTCCAGCAAGAAAGGTGAATTGGCAATATAAAATTCCCTAGGTGTAAATGTGAGTGAATGTAATTGCCTGTGTGCCTTCTCTGAATATTGACCATTATAAAATAAATGAATATGATTTATTTTATTTTATTTTTATTGAGAGGGAATAAATGGTACAGTAGACAAAATTCCACCCATTGACACAGTGCCACTACTTACCTGAATTAAATCATCCATCGGCAGCAAGAAAACCACAATGTCCCTATTGTTTCTCTTTATTATACAAGCCCGGAATTCAACAGGATTCCTCGTTCTAACAGTTTGTGAGTGTCTTAAATGCAGAGACAGGGTTGTTTGCCTGAAGCAATGAACTTGGGTCAATCTTGAACCTTAGAGAACTGTTAAGGGGCTTGTGAAGGTCAGCAGGGTTAAACACAAGGTCATGGCAATGACCCTTTGCTTACACAGCTCGGCTCACTGTGCTTTTCACTAGGGAGCTTTGAAGAGTGAGCTAAGATCAATAGAATTGAAACCATGTCCAAGAAGAACGCTCGTAAAATAGTAAAAGAATGCTGAAAATAGCACAACAGGCTTTGTTTAGATGACCTTCTCCCTTAGGGCTGAGGGCTATGGGCAGTGATTAAAAATAATTTTTACACCCTCCAGAGGTTTTATTATGATCAGTGTGCTGCTATATAAGCTGGGACAGGACATTATAAGGAAGAAAGTCTAAATCAGTTAGTAAATCGATACCATAATTTTTTTTGGAAAATAAGAAGTTTTTCATACCATTTTTGATTGATCTAGAACTCTCAGCTAGTTGCCTACATCCAGTACAAGGCCCCGATAGTTCTTCCTCTATGTAAACTCTCACTCCCACAACACAGCATACTCTCTGCATTGTAGTAGCGATTGCAACCTAATGCCATCTCACCGTGGTGCCAATTCACTCTATATTCTATGCCAGTCCTAGATTTACATTGCATTTACATTTGGTCATTTAGCAGATGCTTTTATCCAAAGTGAGCACAGAGTTGAGGGTTACTTGCTTGAGGACCCACATTGGTAACTTCAATGGACTTGGGATTTGAACCCACAACCTTCAGATTGATAGCCCAACACCACTGAGCTACCACACCCCTACTTCTATTCATATGTATTCCCTTTATCTCTTGCTCTCTCCCTCCCTCTCGCTCTCTCTCTGCAAAAGGCTTAATAAAAATTCCTCCATCTTAGGCTTGAGTAATGTTTGTTTATATATTTATTTCATATATTTATTATTTATTTATTATCAGATGTAGATAATGACCACTGCTTAATCTTGTTAATGTGTTCTTTAATCAGACTAATTCAATAATTAAAGATTAATTAATGATCTTTAATTAATTGGTTAAAGATCTGGTTTTCAATGTATTTAATATTCTGATTTGGAGGTCATGCAAAAGTATCTGTTGGACTGGGGAATCAACATTAATGATTTAATTAATGATGTTCAGCACAATGCAGACTTCATCAGAAAAGAAGAGTGTGAAAAGAGAGAGAAAAAGAGAGAAAGAGAGAGTGGGTGTGTGCGTATGTGAAAGTGTGTGCGTGTTTGTGAGAAAAAGAGCATGAAGGAGGGAGAGAACATGCTACGTCAGCGATAGATTCAGGATTTTCAGTAGAAATCCAGAGTAAAAAACACCAGCAATTGAAAAAAGAGAAAATAAGGGACAGAAAGGAGAGCAAAAACAGCATCGGGTGTAAATAATTCATGCAGACAATATGACTTTTTTATGTAAATTCGGTGCATTAACCCTCTATTATAATGATGGACGACAGATATGGGTGATGTTTTCTTGGTAAGAGCTAATGGATGACCATCATAAATTCACTGCACATTTTATTGTGTTGCCAGGAAAATTGTGCCTGCAGGCAACGTTGTTTACTTTTATGTAGAAAAAAAATACCCTGTCTGTCTTCAGAGGGGAGAGAGGAGGGAGCAAGAAAATAACACTGAGGTTGATGGCAGATGCCTTGTTCACTACCTTTCACCAAACCATGTTCCATGCATTTTCTCCTTGTGTCAATTTGAATGGTTGACTCAAGGAGCTTTTTTTGACCTTTTGATATGGATAAGTTAGTGATAATGTTGGTAAAGCATTAACATTACATTCCACTACAGAGGGGCAACAAAATGTTATTACAACACATGTCACATGCAATAGATCCCTCATGCAAAACATATTGGTCTATTATTATCATTGTTGAAACACCTCAGCATTTTCATTTATCATTGAAAGTTTAGGCGCATGTGTTTCAACACTGTTTTATCTTTTCTTATTATGCTTATAGCAGATTTTACTGTGCCTTCCTTTTCGAGTGCACTTCACAATTAGTTGTCCTTATTAAATGTAGTGCAGTTAGTAGCACAGCTGAAATTCCCAGCTGCATGAGGTGGAAGTACTGTAAGTGGCAGAGTGAACAGATGGTGGAGAGCAGGTGTGGTACAGCAGGCAGGCTGGGAAGACACCTCCGGATGCAGCAAAACATCAGTACCACATCTGGCCTCTGGACACAAAACAACCTGTGATGTTGAGCCATGTGGCAGAGGCATTACACTTAGGTCGTTTTTTTTGTCTTAAAACAAAGATTTTCAATCTAAACAGCGCATGATATTCTTTTATTAACATGGTATTAAACGTGATATCCATCAAGATGGTTTTATAACCTTTTAAAGCCTTATAAACATTAACAAATGTTCTTCTGAGATCCTCCGAAATATGCCATGAAACACATCCAAAAACACTTATTATAAACAACTTAAATGCACTTACACCTGATTGTAATCCCACTGAGGAGAAAATCGGACTTTAATTACAAAGTTCTAATCCTATATGTTCAAATATCTTTGTAAATAAATAATATTAATAATAAATAATCTTTTATCTGCATTTGTGAAAGGAAGATTTAATTCAAATTTAGAATACAGAAAATATGAAAATAAAAATATTTTATACTATATAGAAAAGTGTTTACTTAAATCTCATTGGGCCTAGGTACTCTGTAACCACATTTTTGAGCTTTACTCTCCTCTCCTATTTTGTGTCCTTTATTTACTTTATTTATGTATTTGCATTGGATCGTTGGATGTTTGCACCAAACCTCATTATTCATTCATTCATTCATTATCTTCCGCTTTATCCTATATTAGGGTCGTGGGGGGGTTCCCCATGCCCATCCAGGGGAGAACATTTCGGGCGCTGGGCAGATACACCCAGGACAGGGTGCCAATCTATCGCTGGGCACATACTCACTCACACAAACACACTTTATAGGGGGCAATTTGGAGAACTTAATTGACTTGATCCATGTTTTTGGACTGTGGGAGGAAACCAGAGAACCCGAAAGGAAACCCACACGGACACGAGGAGAACATGGAAACTCCACCCATATGGGGATTCGAACCGGGAATCCCTAGCGCTGAGAGGCGAACATGCTAACTACTAAGCCACCGTGCTGCCCCAAACCTCATTATGTTATATATATATATTTTTGACTGATTACAGCAGTGTATTATGAATCTCCTGGTATAGAACACTATTCTAATAAAGGTCAGTGAAATAGCAGGATTTTTTAAATATGTTGACAGTAATTTTTAAAATTGACCAAGTGATAGGTAAACTGGAAATACCCTCTAGGACTCCTAATGGTCCTATGACCCATATGAAACCTTTTTGTCACACATAAATGTTTAGGACATTAAAAAAAATGTGTGATCTCAATTATGTGATCTGAAAGGCTTTTCTGCCTTTGTCTGTGCAAGACCCTAAACATTTTAGTAATACCCAAATTAATGATAAATGTGGAGTATGCTGTTTGGTAACGATCCTAGAGCAGATGCTAGAAGTATGTTTACTCTCGCTAGACAATGAAGGTTGAAGTCTTGCTTAGCACATCATGTGACAGATATAGCCAATAATTACCTGCACAGCTGTCTGGTGCCATATTTTGTAATAAGTCTTGCCTCACTGCCTGGTCCTGTGAGACTTATCTTGGTACATCGCTAATTTCTCAATTTGTTTACTGTTTTTTCTCTAGTTTACTTCAGTTAACCTTGCACCTTATAAAATTTTACCTATCCCCCTGTTTTCCTACTACATGCGATCTAGGCCATGATGCTCACCCTTTCTGTCTAGCATTGACATTGTTGTAAGACATTCCACTGAATGCTCACTTGTGTCTTTAATAGTCTGAAATGATCTATGGACAATTGGATGGACAGATCCATGTCTGTAATATGAACCATGGAAGAGGCCTTTACCTTATCTTTTTAAAATGTGCAACATAAAATTAACAAATGATCTGTTTTATCAAAAGGTTAGGCAGATATTGAATATTGCTGGTATCTGGTATTTTTTTATCCTGATTATGTATGTATTACAGACTGGACACAAGCACCACTTTATTAAGTAAACTTCCCTGTGTCACGGTTTGTTTTGGTCACGTGGTGTGGGTTGGGTTATGTGTTCACGCCCCTGTAATCACAAGCACCTGGTCCCCATCACGTTTGCCTACTTATACCCCGCACTACCTGTCCCTCACCGCTAGTTTGTCTCGTGCCACGCCTTTGCCAAGCCCCGACACTACGAGCTCCCGTCTCTGCCCTGTTTACCTCGCATTTGCGCCCTGTACTTTGTCGTCTGTCTGCTGTTCTGCTTCTCTGTGTGCAGCTCGTCATCCTGTCGCCTTCGTCCCGTCAAGCACCCTTCACGCTGTCTCCCCGTATTGGAACCCGA
>JAFMOD010000809.1:58325-74997 GCA_019802435.1 Corydoras maculifer | reverse complement strand
TACTCCAACCGCTCTCCATACCTGGACGTCCCTGGTCCCATATCGCACTGGACTTCATCACGGGACTGCCGGACTCTAGAGGTAAAGCAGTGATCCTGACAATAATAGACCGGTTTTCCAAGTCTGTTCGTCTGATCGCCCTGGCCAAGCTTCCTTCCGCTTTAGAGACCGCCAAGATCTGTTTCGAGCAAGTCTTCCGGGTCTTCGGCATCCCTGTGGACATCGTCTCGGACCGGGGTACCCAGTTCATCTCCCAGGTATGGAGAGCTTTCCACAGATTCTTTGGGACTAATGTGTCGCTGACCTCTGGTGGTCACCCCCAGTCCAACGGACAGGCCGAGAGGGCCAACCAGGTGGTGGAGACCACCCTCCGCTGCGTATCCGCCCAAGATGGAGTGATGGAACGATGGAGTGAAAACCTCGCATGGGTGGAATACGCGATCAACACCGCACGCTGCTCCGCGACCGGTAAATCCCCGTTCGAGGTGGCACTGGGCTACCAACCTCCTCTGTTCCCGGAGGACCAGTCGGAGATTCACGTCCCGTCCGTTGCCCAACACATCCGCCGATGCCGCCGCACCTGGAAGAACACCCTGATAGCGCTCCGCCAACTGTAAACTGAGCCCCCGCTTCATCGGCCCCTTCCCGATCACCCGCATCCTCAGCCCTGCAGCCGTCCGCCACCCCACCTTCCACGTCTCGCACGTCAAACCCATTGTCCACTCCCCGCTCAACCCCCCCCCCCGCCCCACGCCTAATTGACGGTCAGCCCGCTTATACAGTCCACCGCCTGCTGGACTCCCGACGTCGTGGCCGAGGCATCCAGTTCCTGGTGGACTGGAAAGGTTATGGACCCGAAGAACGCTCCTGGGTGCCTCGGGCCGCTATTCTGGATCCCACTCTCATCGCGGAGTTCCACCGCCGCTACCCGGACAAGCCATTTAGGGCGCCGAGAGGCACCCGTTGAGGGGGGGGTAATGTCACGGTTTGTTTTGGTCACGTGGTGTGGGTTGGGTTATGTGTTCACGCCCCTGTAATCACGAGCACCTGGTCCCCATCACGTTTGCCTACTTATACCCCACACTACCTGTCCCTCACCGCTAGTTTGTCTCGTGCCACGCCTTTGCCAAGCCCCGACACTACGAGCTCCCGTCTCTGCCCTGTTTACCTCGCATTTGCGCCCTGTACTTTGTCGTCTGTCTGCTGTTCTGCTTCTCTGTGTGCAGCTCGTCATCCTGTCGCCTTCGTCCCGTCAAGCACCCTTCACGCTGTCTCCCCGTATTGGAACCCGACCACAGTGACGTCATCACCCACCGCCCTGTCTGTGTCTTCATCCTGTGTACTGCGTCTCTGTATCGTAATAAACCTGCACTGTTTTGTATCTCCGTCTCCAGTACCCGTTTCTCCGAGTAGCGGATCCGCCTCGCTCAGGTCCTCGGACCTTAACACCCTGATTTATAAATTATTTATTTTATTAATTTATTTACCATATTAATGCACTTTAATGCACTATTCCAAAACTATAAACTGAAGGTGCTAGTATATATGTGGTGGTGTGTTAGTGTATGCTGTGCTGGTAAGATTCGCTAACCTGTCAGCACTAGTGATCCAGGTTCGAATCCATATCTGGGTGGAGTTCCATGTTCTCCCTGTGTCTGCGTATGTTTCCTCTGGGTTTTTTATGGTTTCCTCCTACAGTCCAAAAACAAAGATGTACAATATATTGGGTAATCAAAACTGCGTGTTTCTGTGTGTGTGTGTTGAGTCCACCCAGATTGGGATTCGAACCGAGAATCCCTAGCGCTGAGAGGCAAACATGCTAACCACTAAGCCACCCACATAATATAATGTAATGTAATGTAATTGTAATGAAGGCTGGGCATAAATGAGGACAAGATTTCTCCTGATAGGAATGGGCTTTATTACACACACTGCATTCAACAACCATTTAAATACAGATGTGCTTGCTCATGGAATGGCCAAATGTCTGAGTCCATGGAATCTCTCTCCCCGTGGCATGTGATGTTGCACATGTCATTTGGCGGAGCAGAATTAATCTTACTGATCAATGCATCAGCTACGTCTCTTCTCCCCCCAAGCGCCACCACGTTACCATTATAATAATACGTAATAAAAAAAATAATACACATAAAGTAAATGCTCATTTAGTGTTCAACACATTACAGAAGGTGAATGTCAGGCATAAAACTTGAAATTAGAAGGGTTGATAAACTGTTAGTTTACACCTATAACTTTTTTCCTTAAAAAAACGATACGTATACAGCACGGACAAGTCAACAAAATCTAATGCTTGCATAAATTTACATAACCAATGCAAACATTTTCAAACTTAGGATGAAACAAAAGGGCGTAAAAAAAGTAAGAAACTATCTAAGAATGCACTAATGTGGAAAATATGCTCAACTCCAGCAGGCAGTACCTGAAAATGTTTTTTTTTTTTTTGCTGAATATCGTTGCACTGATCATGCTTTTTTTTGCCATTTTCAGTTGCATTTATATTTACTTTCATTTTTTTTTAAATGTGTGTTCTCTTTAGTCACAAGTTTTAATACTCATGCTGTTCTGATTCCTGGTTCTATTTTTGTAGTATTTCCTACTTTCCGTTTGTGAATAATGTGTTTTTTAATATTAGAAAAAAACTTTATCCAGAGACTTCTATAGCAGTTCTTACCATTTTAGACTGTATGAGTAATTACAAAATATGAAAATGTACCTTAAGTTTTAAAAGATTATTTTTATTGTCGAAAATATACAGAAATACAGAAACAATAGCTCCAGAAGAAGCATTGTATGGAAATATAACACTGTGTGTTACACGTTTTTGTGGCAAGAGAGTTCAAAAGTTTTCCTGCTGTTAAAACCCTGTAATTAAAATATTAATCATCTTAGTATTAATTAAGATGGTTAAGTGCTGGTTGGAGTTTTATTGGTGCCACCATTCGACCGTCTAAGTGACACCCCTAATAGGGCCACTCTCAAAAAAGCGTAAATGGGTCTGGCAATTCTATTTACACCACCAGTTTCCCAACCCTGTGCCATCAATAATTTAACTAATTACCGACATTGTGGCACAAGTCACTCTCAATTTGGAAGACAAACATAATTATTTAATAGGAACAATAGGGCAGCAAACATATGCATTTTTATTTATTTTTTCACCCTTCAATTTTTAATGAATTTATTACCACAGACAGAAAATAACAATAGAAGTCTGTGACCTTTACACCTTGTATTAGCTAAACATGCAGCTGACAATTAGACAGAAGTCACTGCTGAACAAAGGTCTACTTTATGGATGAATGTAGGTAAACCACAGATTTTTGTGGCAAATAGAATTTGTGGTTAAGGGGGAAAATAAGCACTGGAGTCCAGCCCATAATGATCTGGGTAATAATGATGTCAGCAATGCTGCAGGAGCCCGAGCCGCTCTGGCGTGTGAGTATGGCTGATGTAGATTATGTGGGGCAGTAAAACATAGAGGAACTCCCCGGAAAATGCGGGAGGTAAATGAAGTCCCAGGGGTGTAATATTCTCCAGCACCAGCAGATACATTTGTTTAATTCTCATCTGTCAAAAAGACTGCTCTGGCCCACATGCGAGCAGAAAAGATACAGAGGGGGAGGAGGAAAAAGCAAGACCAGTGACAAGGAGAGAATGATGGCTGTAGTCAAAAATGTTTCTTGGGCACTTTAATGTCTACTGTAGTCAAAGAGCAATCTCTCATGTGAATAAGAGGTGTTGTTTGATTTTGTCTGACTGACATCTTTCTGGTTGACGTCTTTGTGATGGTACATCACTATGGACATTTTAAAGCATTTGACTCAGCAGCTTCAGGACAAAAATTCCCTGTGTAAAATCGTTCACCTGCTTCCTACTAAAAAAAAAAAATCAGTGTAGAGAACCATGCAGTGAGTTTACAGGGAAAATAAATACTTTGAGAAAGTAGGTTGTTTTACTTCATCGTTCAATACATCATTGCTGTTGTACAATTTAAGAAGTGCCATATCAATGTCCACTGGTGGAAAAAATACTGCCTGTTTTTTTTTATTATTTTTTTTTTTATAACAATTACCAAACAGGTGGGTTAATGGTTAGCACGTTCGCCTCTCAGCACTAGGGATTCCCGGTTCGAATCCCCATCTGGGTGGAGTTTCCATGATCTCCCCGTGTCCGCGTGGGTTTCCTCCGGGTTCTCCGGTTTCCTCCCACAGTCCAAAAACATGGATCATGTCAATTGAGTTCTCCAAATTGCCCCATATAGAGTGTGTTTGTGTGCGTGTCTGTGTGAGTGAGTGTGTGCCCAGTGATAGATTGGCGCCCTGTTCTGGGTGTGTCTGCCCAGCGCCCAAAACATTCTCCCCTGGATGGGCATGGGGAACCCCACCGCGACCCTAATATAGGATAAAGTGGAAGATAATGAATGAATGAATGAATGAATTACCAAACATCATTTACTGAGTTTTTTTTTCCAAAGTATGACCACCCCAATTTATCCAGTTCATTTTTTTTATTTAAGGCAATTACTGGTGCTTTAAAGTGTTTGCAAAGTTAAAATTACAGCTAACAATTTGCCATTTATATTCAAAAAGCACTACAAAAAGGTGAACTACACAGTACAGTACACATCCTTAGGTTTCTTTATTGCTTTGCTTTTACATTGTCACGGCATGTCAAAATTAGACAAAAATCCCCTGCTGTTTAAAATTTGTAAAGTGATACTTACAAACCATACTACAAATGCAGTTTACTCATTCTGCCATATCCTGCACTTGATAAAGTATTTGATAAACAAAAGCCTCTTGGAGTAATCAATTTATATTATACCAATAATTATAACAACAAGGCTGTGGCTTAGTGGTTAGCACGTTCGCCTCTCAGCACTAGGGATTCCCGGTTCGAATCCCCATCTGGGTGGAGTTTCCATGTACTCCCCGTGTCTGCGTGGGTTTTCTCCGGGTTCTCCGGTTTCCTCACACAGTCCAAAAACATGGATCAAGTTAATTTAATTCTCAAAATTGCCCCATATAGAGTGTGTCTGTGTGAGTGAGTGTGTGCCCAGCGATGGATTGGCGCCCTGTCCCAGCGATGGATTGGCGCCCTGTCCTGGGTCTATCTGCCCAGCGCCCGAGATGTTCTCCCCTGGATGGGCATGGGGAACCCCACCCCGACCCTAATAGAGATAATGAATGAATGAATGAATAATACCAACAATTATTGTATGGATTTGTGATTTCGTCTTTTTGAGTAATAAAGGTAACAATTAAAAATATTTGACGTAGTGATTGTTTTTCTTTCTTTCAGCAGCTTTCACAATTCCTTGCGCTCCAGTGGAAAACAAGGAGCATGTCGTACATGAAATTACCCTTTTTTGGGGAGTCACAGCTGTGTACCTTGCCTTCTGTCCCTTTACCTTGTGGGTGGCTCTAGCCTGGTCCTCAGCACACTACAGAGTGAGCAACCTGTCAGTGCAGATACGCATGTCATTGCGGGGAGACATTAATTGCCTTTGCAGGGTGGCAGCGGTGGAGCTCTCAGGTGCCTTTTTTTTTTGGAGTCCAGTGGCTTGCAAATGAGATTTGGAGCTTTCCCGTCTCAGCACCATCTCATTGCTGAAAATAATTGATCCCTGGGTTCACCTTAGAGGGGCATCTCCTTTTTTCTCACTGTTGTCCTTGACAGTCTCTGAGCCACTCATTGCTTAGTAGTCAGCAAGAAATGACCAACTCCTGACCCGAACCTTCCCCCACTTTACCTTTATACAACTCCTTCACAAGGACAAGCTAAGGAACTAAGGTGGTCAAACCAGGAAACTGAGGAAGGATTTTGCTTTTCACTATAATCATTAACACAAAAACACATTTCCCCTTGAGACCAATAAATTATTATGATTCTGATATGTTTATCAAAAGAATATGGTCACATGTTTTACATAATTAATTCAATCGTATTGCCATTACCTTTAGTAAATAATTTTTTACTCTAAAGCATAAAAATATGAATCATTGTTTGCTTTTTACAACCTTTCTCACAGGTTATTTCCCATTTTTGCATATTTGTGATCTTCTTGATGATAAACAAAGACAAGATCTGAAAAGGTTGTAATGGAAGAACTTAAGTAGCCTGAACTGATTTCTGATTCCAACTCCACCAAACACATCTAGAATGAAGCATCATCTTCCTTTCCATCTTTACTCAACACAACACAAACATTTACATCTAAGCTGGAAAGCTTTCCTAGTTGAATAGAGGCTGGTGGCTGGTATGTTCTTGTTTATTATTCCATAAATGCTAGATGCACGTTTTATTTAGGTTACTATGAACAAAAAGTCTGTGGTGCTTAGCTTTTTTAATATGAGGAGTGTTTTTGATCATTACACTTCTGCATAAATATACATAATACATTATTAAAAAAGCAAAATACAGTAGAAGCATTTTTCTGCAATTTCTAGGCAAAGGGAAGAATAACAGGTTGCCAGTCCAGACACACAGACCAAGACATTTACATCTCTTTAATCTGGTAATCTAATTCAGAACTGTCTTGCTGTAAGGTGAGAGCTCTAACATTTAATTATTAACACAAAATCCAAAGGCATACCTGTCACTTAAGCAGGTAAAATATTACATTTTTATTTTTTATTTTGGTAAACCATGTAAAGTAACAAAATGAGCACCAATAATAAATTAACTCAAAGATGTCAGTAGTAAAGAATAGTTAATTGAGTTTTGCTATATTCTATAGAAGCATAACAGAATGGCCTGCCCAAATAGAAAGTAAAATCAGACAGCTCTTTGTGAAGAAGTCACTGGATGCTCTGCATTGGAGTGTTTTTTTTTTTTTCTGCGGGAAGACCACGCGGCTGGCTACGTCTTTCCAGCTTCAAACTACAAATTGATTAAAAGCATGTATACTCCTGTTCATGCTTTCATTCGGCATGTAAGTGTGTTGGATTTTTCCAGCGCAGATCCCATGAGGGGCGTGTGTGTGGGTGAAGTGCAACTTCAGTCTCTGTCATGGAGCCTTTGCTTGCCTTTTCAAGAGCGCTAGTGGTAGAGGAGGGGGAGTGCTTAGTGTGTTTCATGGTTAATTCTGTGTCAATTAGCTGACTGCTGCCTTCCCTCCAGCGAACAGCACAAACCTACAGAAGCCTACAGAAATCCTCTGGCTTTGACAGACACACTGTTCAATCATTTATCCAAAAGCCCCGGGCCATGAATCAGTGTCAACAAACATTCTGCTGAAATCATACGGAGCCGCCTCTGTTCACCCTGCTCTTTTCTCTCCACAGCCCTCGTGCGGTCCTTTCTTTCATATTTTTTCTGCTGCTGCCTCTTTCCCTGTATCTTTACCCTGCCTTTTATTTGGGTCTCCATGGGGGAAAATATTTGCCATTTTTCAGGGGTGCAATGTAATGGGTCTGTCTGTTTGAGTCCGTAGGGTATAGAAGTTGAAGTTGTATATTACTTTTGAAAAAACAATTGTCAACAAGTTGATGTTTCAATATAATCCTTTTCCACTGATAATGTTCACATTTAAGCCCTTAATGTATCATGTTTTCTTCTATACATGCTTCAGTGGTTGCAGCAGTGGTTAGCACCTGAATATATATATATACTGTATATATATATATATATATATATATATCATGGTGCCCATCCAGGGGAGTACATATCTCGGGCGCTGGGCAGATAGACCCAGGACAGGGCGCCAAACTATCGCTGGGCACACACTCACACAGACACGCTCTATATGGGTCAATTTTAAGAATTTAATTGACTTGATCCATGCTTTTGTACTGTGGGAGGAAACCGGAGAACCGGGAGGAAACCCACGCAGACACGGGGAGAACATGGAAACTCTACCCAGATGGGGATTCGAACTGGGAATCCCTAGTGCTGAGAGGCGAACGTGCTAACCACTAAGCCACCGTGCCGCATATATATATATATATATATATATATATATATATATATATATATATATATATATATATATATATAACTGGCCTTGTTTAACTTGGTATTTGCTTTGTTTTAAGAAACAAGGACAAATCTCAGTTTCTCAGAAACTGTCCTATTTGTCCGGTTTCTGTTTGAACTCTGGCACTCAGAGGGCTCCAGCATCAGGGACAGAAGCATCATGACAGTCGGTGTATTTCCTGACTGGTAGCTGATGACTGGGTCAGCTTTTGGTTTTCCTGTTTGGTCAAGACAGAAGTTTCTGTGTTTCCTGACTGAGTACCTAAACCTCAGCCTGAACCTAAAATTTTCTGTAGCTGTTTCGAACCTAACAATTATGTTCGCCTTTCAGCACTGGGGTTCCAGCTTCGAATCCCCAGGTTGTTTTCCCTGTGCCTGTGTGGGTTTCCTCCAGGTACTCTGGTCTACTCTCACAGATCAAAGACCTGGATTCGAGATAAGTTGGCAGTTCTAAATTTCCCACAGACAAAAATCAAATTATACAAATTTTTGCAATGTTACAAAAAGCTTCATTTTAAGTTTGTTCTCAAATATAACATTACATCCTTGGGCAAAACAAAATGTGCTAAAACTTCAGCACAACTATATAGTGTGTGTTATAATGTACACATTGCTGAAATAATCTGAAGTGCACAATTCACAAAAAAGGGGGAAATTCTTCTTATATGAAAAAAAATTATGCAAAGATAAATGTTTGATAAAAAATTTATTTTCAATTTATAAAATATTTTAGCCATTTTATTAATTATTAGATAATGTTATTTTAAAATGTAAAATAAAAGTATGTTTTAGAATGACACAACACCTCGGGACTGTGTAGAAATGATGGTACACACACAACTGTGGAGCATTAGAGTCACATTCTCTGGAGTAATGGCTCAAGCTTCATCTTGTGGCAGCCTGACAGATGAATCAGAACTTGAAAAATTTTATGGGAGCAGCACCTGCAGAAAGCATATTGCACACTGTAGTATGTTGAAAACGCAAATATGGTTGTTTGATGTTTTTCTTTATTTTTTAGCATACTTAGCATAAAACATTTTTTCAAGTTTTGTAGAAGACAAATTTCATGCTTTTATAAGGTCATATGACAATTAAGTGAGACACCTTTAGGATTAAAATAGATTATGAACTATCTTTTAAAATCCAAAAAGTATTTACATATAAGTTTGCAGTTTACAGGAAATAAATAGAGTGTTTTTACTAACCATTTTCAACAAACTTTGAATTTACTATCTTCTTAATTTACGTCTTCTTATTTGTTTTAGCTGTTCTTATTAAGTATAACCTCATTACTCTCCATCTCACTGCATCCTAAGCATCTTTGGACACTCTAACAAACCGCGTGTCCTCCCTTATCACATCCAGAGAACACACACCCGCCCCCCCACCACTACCACCTCCTACTTGGTCCAACAGTATCCCAATTTCCAGCTGTATGCTTTTGGCCAACAGTACTGGAGATGGACATGGTTCAAACCCACATAGAAATCTGATTTTGCATCTGTGTAACTGTGTAAATTTTTTTCAAAAATAGAAATGAATAAAAAAAAGGAGGAGAGGGGTAACACATACCCATCCAGGGGAGAATATTCCAGGCACTGGGCAGATACACTCAGGACAGGCAGCCAATCTTTCATTGGCAACTTTTTTGTCTAGTCAACTTAATTTCATTTGTAAATAAATATAGATCACTGAATTTCAGCAAACACATTAAAAATGTAATTGTGAGGGGCAAATAATTATTTTAATTCATTTAAGTCATTGTGAATGTAATTATGATTTGATTAAAAAGCAGCATCCATAAGTAATGATATAGATAAGATATGTTATATATATTAAAGCATGAGAAAATCACTCAAATGTTTAAAGTTTAAAAACTAGGTACCTCAAAGTAAGATTGGCAGGGTTTCAGACATTCCTACCTTTACAGTACATCCTATCATTTACGATTCAACGATTCAAACATTTAGAAGGAATTTCAGTGCAAGGGTATTTTCAATATAAGAAATCTTAGATCAACATATGCTGTCCACATTGTAAAGACATGGCTGTAGAAGAGGAGGGTATGGGTACAACACTAGATCGCTTTGTATGTTTAAAGCCAAAACATTTTTTTTGTGTGGTAAAAATGAATGGCAGCAATACAAAGTGATTAATGTTTTACTGTCAAAACTTACTTTAAAATCTGTTGCAAGCCTGAAATGCAGGAAAGGATGTGTATTAACAAGTAAACTAAAGTTCACTAGGTAAAACATTAAATATTTTTTTAATGATTTAAGAATCGCTGTGTGTTTTTAAATGCATTTCCAATACTGTCAGAATTCCAGCTTGTAATTTTAGACATCAGAAAGCACATATATACTGTATATGGCTTTAAAATAGTTCAGAATACATATTTTAATATAACTAAAAAAAAATGTAATGCCATTAGTTTCCTATAGGAACCATAATTGTATCAATGCTTCTTTGTTACTTTGCATTGTCATTTAGCAGTTACTTTTGTACAACTTGAGTTCGAAATGAAAGAATGATACAGGTCATTAGGTTAAGGAGCATCTGAACTGCGATATTATCAATCTTATCAATTTTCCCATCTTGTTCAATGCCTAAATTTCACCCCCAAAAATACCTTAGATCAAGAAAGATCATTCTATCATTAAAAAGTTGTTAAAGATATGAAATGTGTATTGCACTATGTGGAGGTTGAAGCACCAGATGTCAGCTGTCACTAAGGCACAGTAAACAAGCTGGATTTACTTTAGGAAAATAGATTATTGACCAAGGGGAACAAATCAAGAGATTGTCCAGTAGGCTTGTGGCAATGCTTTTTATTATAACTAACTACTAAAAGCAAATGGAAAGACACAAGTATTGAATAACTGAATTAAAACAAAAACAACATGTATTTAATTTTCAACTTAGATTCTTGGTTCAGATGTTTAGAAGTGTTTGGTTGAAGTTGGTTAAATATAATGGGCCTAATTCAGGTTCTGATAACTCCAACACACAGTGCTCTTGTATCTGCATGGCCACATAAGCTTATCATTACTATTCCAGTGGGATTGCTACACATCTTAGATCCGGTCCCTTTTGATCCTGCAAAGTCTCACTCATAGCACTTTCTTCTACAATGCTAAAATTCCCAGCATATGCGCCTGATATAACTGCACTCGGCTAAACAAACTTTGCTTTACAAAAAATATTGAATCAAATGGAGCTAAAGTGGATTTGGGCTTTTAGTCCATTTGATCATAGTGTCTGAAGGCACCTTTACATCCAAAGACACTCTCTTACTTTCCTTCTTTGAGATCTTAGGAATTATGTGAATAGATAAAAATAAACCCATTGTCCTTCCTACACATAAGGAGGAAGAGCTTCAAAGAGCTTAAGAGTGGCAGTGCAGAATTACCACTCCTCTGTGCCAATGCAGCACATCAAAAACCGATCACATGGGTTGCATTCATATCAAAACACCTTGATTTTTTTTAATGAATGAATGAAAAAAAAGAAAATGTACTTAGCAAGGAGTTGAAACCAGTTTAACTCAGAGAAAGAATACATGAGCAGCGCAGTTTTCAACTACTATAACTGCTCTGATGACACCTGTGCAGAAACTTGCCCATTGACCAAATGTTTAGAAAGGGTTATAAAAGCACACCTAGCTTGCAAATCACAGCACATCTGTTAAACTGGAAATGGATTTTTATTGCATCAGTGGAAGAGGCACCTGTCTGAAATGTACACTAATAACATTCTTCACAATAAAAATTTGTTTAAGTATTCATGACAGTTGTACACATGCTTTTGTTTTTGAAGTGAACACAAAACTTTTTGGGGAAGGCTTTCCTCAAGGCTTTCATGATAAATGTGTTGAAATACTGGTTTGGTTAAATTACATAGTTAAAATCTCTATATATATGTGTGTGTGTATGAGGGGGTGGTGGTAGCAGTGGGTGTGTTCTCAATTCAGACATTTTTATATACATCTTCCTGTTTCTACAATCACCATAATATAGATTGTAGATATTTAACAACAGTTCTCTAATGATTAAGATTATTACAGCGACACTGACTTTGTGGTGATGTGTTAGTGGGTGCTGCTCTGGTATAAGTGAATTACATCTAACAACAATAGTCTATCTATTAAAAATTTTATTCAATTTAAATATCGGCATCATTATAGGATGAACAGCACAAACTGTACTACTGTCCCTAATTTTATATCTACAAGGTAGAGCAATGATGTGTCTAATAAAGTGCTGAGTGAAACGACACACTGTTTAAAAACTTGCAGAACTGGTGTGTCTGATCCACTACTAGTGTAACACACACTAAGACACTACTTTAATGTCAGTGCTGAGAACTATTCACCAAAAAAATAATACCTGCTTTATGGTGGTGATGGTGGTGGTGGTCGGTATAAAGCGGGAGTAAAGCAGGAAAAAAACTAAATATGTAAGTAAAAAAATGGCTTACAGACTGCAGTTGATAAACTATGAATTGCATCTATATGGTAAGTAAATGGGCGGCACGGTGGCTTAGTGGTTAGCACATTCGCCTCTCAGCGCTAGGGATCCCCGGTTCGAATCCCCATCTGGGTGGAGTTTCCATGTTCTCCCCGTGTCTGCGTGGGTTTCCTCCGGGTTCTCCGGTTTCCCCCCACAGTCCAAAAACATGGATCAAGTCAATTGAATTCTCCAAATTGCCCCATATAGTGTGTGTGTGTGAGTGAGTGTGTGCCCAGCGATGGATTGCCGCCCTGTCCTGGGTGTATCTGCCCAGCGCCCGAGACGTTCTCCCCTGGATGGGCATGGGGAACCCCACCGCGACCCTAATAGAGGATAAGCGGGAGATAATGAATGAATGAATGAATGGTAAGTAAATCTGATACTACTGACATGGAGTATAGACAGTAGGATGTACATTATGTACAAAAAAGAGTGTGGTGTTTATTGTATATTTCTGAACAAATAAAATGGGCCAAACAATCTAAGTCAATCCACAATTTATGGACATTGTACTTTTAAACATAAAATTTATTGTAAAACTAAGTAATTTAATTTTGATTCTTAGATCTTAGATTGTTCTTTAACAACATTCTCCTGAATTTTAAACAAATTTAAAGGCTTTCTGTAACATGAATTTTACTATTTGTGGAACTTATATTAATGGAGCATATGCATGTAAACACACCTAGTGTGTGGAGCCAAACTAAGTTTGCTTTACCACATAATGTGCATACTGAAAACATAAAATTCTTTCTACTTTTACTATGATTACTTTTTAGCTTGATCATATGGTTCTGATCCAGTTTCTGTGGGTGCTTATTTCATAATTGATTTCAATTCAGTAGGTTATCCAGGGAATCTTCACCTACTACTCATTGCCTACAACATATTTAATGATACTAGCCATTCTTGCATTATTTTGCTCACTTCAGCCAAAAAAGCAGAGGGTCCTGACAAAATGAGCAAATTGAGAAATTACCTACAGTGAGGAAAATAAGTATTTGAACACCCTGCGACTTTGCAAGTTCTCCCACTTAGTTTATTAAATATTAAGTATTTATAACTGCAACGTGCCATGTATTTGAGTTTTGGATTTTATTCAATACATCTCAGTCTATGATGAAACCGCATTGATGCTAGATTGGTCATATTAGTAAAACTATTTGTAATAGTTTGCATTAGTTAACAGGCTGTTGTTCAAAGCTTCATATAAAAATAGACAGTGGAAGTGAACATTAGAAGTGTGAAAAAAGCCTTGTAAACCACAATCAGCAAATTAACATAAAACCTGATTTTGTGCCAACTGGCAAAGAATTGCAGTTCAGTGAGATGGCAAGGGCCAAGCTGGATTCAAGCCAACGAAAACCATTTACAAATTGGTACACAGGACTAGAACACACCGTGAATCTTACTTGTTTTACAGCTGGCAGTAAATTGAGCAGAATTGCCCTGCCTACTTAGATTATCTAACTGTTCTTTCTATTGCTAAATATAATATTTTACTTGTTTATATATATATATATATATATATATATATATATAATTATTAATATTATTTTATCAGAGTTAACAACAATTTATGAAGAACTGTATTATACAGCATTAGTAGTCTGAAGAAGTTATTCCATTTTGTATTGTATTTCCCAGTGTCACACATCTGATCACTTGACTGATGAATGATCTATACTGTATTTGTCCGGGTCAGATTTCTTTCAAAATCTAATCTAATCTATTAGTGAATAAATTATTAGGCTATTTTATCCAATGATTTCTTGTAGTCTGACATAATTTGATTTGATTTACATATACTTTAATTCTTACAGTTCTACGATTACTGTTTTTTTTTTTTTTTTTAACAATTTAACAATGGGCGGCACGGTGGCTTAGTGGTTAGCACGTTCGCCTCTCAGCGCTAGGGATTCCCGGTTCGAATCCCCATCTGGGTGGAGTTTCCATGTTCTCCTCGTGTCTGCGTGGGTTTCCTCCGGGTTCTCCGGTTTCCTCCCACAGTCTAAAAACATGGAACAAGTTAATTGAATTCTCAAAAATTACCCCCTATAGAGTGTGTCTGTGTGAGTGAGTGTGTGCCCAGCGATGGATTGGCGCCCTGTCCTGGGTGTATCTGCCCAGCGCCCGAGACGTTCTCCCCTGGATGGGCATGGGGAACCCCACCGCGACCCTAATAGAGGATAAGCGGGAGATAATGAATGAATGAATGAATGAATTTAACAATGACCAGTACGTATATTTACCAATATACCAGACCACATAATATCAAATGCACAATCTAAGGAACAAATAAAAACGCTCAGCTCAAACAAGAAAGCAAAATAAAGCTAATAAGTTAATTAACTGAAATAGAAATAATGAAAAAACATGAAAAGAAAGTGAGGGATGCCCTGGCACTCGTTACACAGTAAGGTTTCATATGAATAAATTAATATGTGGCTGCTAAAATAAATGATTTTAGGTTTCGCCTGTTATTTGGTTACTGTAAAAACCAAAAAGGAGTGTAATGTTTTGTCTTAATGCAATTCTTATATTAATACTATGAGAAGTGTTGCCGCTGTCTTCTAACTTTTGTAGTCAGATATTAGTCTCTCACAGTTTGAACAAAAATCAGTGTTGAAATTTTTTTTTTATCTTTTTGTTATTTGCTGACCATGTATTGTAGTCAAGTGTCACATTACAGTGGTTAGCACTCTTGTCTAATATCAAAAGATCCTCAGTTTTCTTTCCTTGTATGACAGACAAGTTGTGTGTGTGTGTGTGTGTGTGTGTGTGTGTGTGTGTGTGTGTGTGTGTGTGTGTGTGTGTGTGTGTGTGTTTGTGATGTTTGTATGTTATACTCATGCTGGTTTTCTCTCACAGTCCAAAACAACATAACAGGTAAAAGCCTAATAATCAGTTACCTGTAGGTTCGAATATACTTATTTGGTGCAATTTGGGTTTATTTTGTATGTGATATGCTGTTGTTCATTCTGTGTTGGCACAGGTTGTAGCTACTTGGACATACAGAACTGCATCTGAATTAAATAAAGGTGGCACCCTATGGCCTTGATCCAAGCCTTGTCACTCCAACAGTTTGGAACCAATCCAAGGTTATTTCATCAACAGCAAATGCATGGTATACATCTTAAATGTCTCAGCAGACACACACACACATACTATGGCTGTTTAACATTCCATATATGTACAGATTACACATTAAGGTAAATGTAGCACTAGATGCAAAACTACATGTGACAGTCTCTGAGACACTTTGCAGATCATGTTTATCTGCTTTGCAAATATTAGATACTCAAAATCAATCAAATACTATACTTGATTTTAAAATAATCTCAGATAATTAAAAATACATTTTTAATAGTAAAAAAGTGACTTATAAGCACAAATATAGATAAATATAAATATATAGAATATATAACGATGTTATGTTTGGTGTAAAAAATCCTACATAACAAAACTTGCCATGTCATGTGACAGGTAGCTTGTTTAAACATCACACAGAATTTATAGCACAGTGGTTAATCAGTTTATTGGTATTACAGTGTATATGTTTATCTGAGACATTTATGTAGATGCTGAGCCAAGAAAACAAATAAACAGTTCATTTATGAGGTTTTGAAATGGTAACATATCTTCTTAAATGTGCAGCAGCTCTGTTTTGCTGGGGTTAAGCGTTAGGAAATAAGATGATGTAAGTAAGCTAACTTGATTTAAGTGTTGTTGGATTAGTATTTCTAAAAGCCATCTAGAAGCTATTTAAGCAATACAACTTAATCTTAACCAACTGATAACATTAAGACCACAACACTTGTTCCTCCTTTGTTTAAAATGAATCACAGAGCATCAACTAATTGTGTGTAACAAAATATGTTTATGTTTTTTATAATTATTATTATTATTATTATTATTATTATTATTTTATTGTTTTGAATTTCATGTTCTCCCCGTGTCTGCGTGGGTTTCCTCCGGGTTCTCCGGTTTCTTCCCACAGTCCAAAAACATGGATCAAGTTAATTGAATTCTCAAAATTGCCCAATTTAGAGTGTGTATGTGTGAGTGAGTGTGTGCCCAGCGATGGATTGGCGCCCTGTCCTGGGTCTATCTGCCCAGCGCCCGAGACGTTCTCCCCTGGATGGGCATGGGGAACCCCACCG
>JAFMOD010000809.1:17975-46012 GCA_019802435.1 Corydoras maculifer | reverse complement strand
CGTGGGTTTCCTCCGGGTTCTCCGGTTTCCTCCCACAGTCCAAAAACATGGAACAAGTTAATTGAATTCTCAAAATTGCCCCCTATAGAGTGTGTCTGTGTGAGTGAGTGTGTGCCCAGCGATGGATTGGCGCCCTGTCCTGGGTCTGTCTGCCCAGCGCCCGAGACGTTCTCCCCTGGATGGGCATGGGGAACCCCACCGCGACCCTAATAGAGGATAAGCGGAAGATAATGAATGAAAAAAATGAAAATATGTTAATGTAATAGCAATAATAAAATAACTACATTTAAATTATATAATAATAAAAACCTTTCTCAAATTAATGTATAATGATTTTTTTCCACCAAAATACAAACATGTTTTTCTTTTTTTTTTCTTTAGTTAGTTTTTTGGTGGGATTAGAGGATTTTTTTTATCATTATAGTATATAGACTGAAATAATCACCATAAAAAAGTTTTATTCAGTCCGAATGCAAAAGGTGTTTAAAACCAAGCGCCCATCCATGCATTATGAACAGGTGTATACTTCCAATTTTGTGGGATTAATTCAGGCAATGTCTATAAAGACCACAGAGCCACGATCTTGACCTAATCTAAGCCATTTGGGGTGAACTAGGGCTGAAATTGTGGGTAATGTGCCCTCCATCAACATTGCGTAACTTGGATAATATTTCTTTTTTATTCTGTCAGTATTTCTCTCTATCCCTAAGAATAAATTAAGTATCTCTCTATCTATTGGACAAAAATTCTCACAGACACACTCCAAAATCTGTTGTAGCTGCTGAATCACTTTTATAGCGCATAACTATCCATCCATCCATCCATCCATTATCTTCCGCTTTCTCCTCTACTAGGGTCACGGGGGGTTCCCCATGCCCATCCAGGGAAGAAAGTTTCGGGCGCTGGGCAGATACACCCAGGACATGGCGCCAATCTATCGCTGGGCACACACTCACTCACACAGACATACACAAATACACTCTATATGGGGCAAAATAAAATCTTATTTTGACACATTTTTTGATACTTTTTTTAACTAAATATGACAACATTCTCACTCAAATTTTCAAATAATCAAACTAAGTGTATAAAAACAGTTAGTAAAAGTCTAACCAATACATAATGACAATAACACAAAATCTTAAGATTTTTGGAACATGTGGATCAGACACAGCACTGCCGCTGTAGTTCTTTAAACCCTTACTGTCATTGGACTGAGAATAATCCACTTTATAAAAATGATCCAGCCACCAGCAACTTGTAATCAGTGTTTTGTGAGGACTAATAAAGAATTAAAGAATGACTAATAAAAATAGTTGATGAAACTGTGGCTAGAAGTTTTGCTCTAGCCAAAAATTACATGGCAGTGTAGCTCTGAGGATTGGGTACTGGTGCAGTCTGGATATCTTTGAGCTGCAGGTGCACCTGCAGCTAATTATCAATTTCCGTGCTAAGCTCAGAGCTCATGACAGCAATAGTGTTTTTTTGGGTGCAGCCATGGTAAAGCAAATCTGGTGCCTCGTTTGCCCCTAAGTAGCACACAGCTACCGCGTGGTTAAACAATTAAGCTACTCTGATTTTATTTCTACAAGGTGGAGGTATCTAATAGAGTGCATAGGGCATGGACACAAAACATGTGTGTAAAAATGTTTTTTACTTAAAATGTAAACTTTCTGGTAAAATTCACATCAAGTTTTATTGAAGTTATTCAGCAGAAAAAAATACTTAACTTTGTTGATTTTTTTTATTCAGGATCAAAATATAAATAAATGAAGACAAATATTTAAACCCATGTATTAACATGCATTACATTATACAGAAAATACACTCATGCGTAAAAGCATCTCTTGCTTGTTAGTTTAGTGACATGCCTAATGTTAGCAATTAGTGTTTTTGTAGACAAGAGCTGTCAAAGTTTCTCATATTTAACAAGGGTGGTGTTTGTATTAGAATATGAATGAATCTAAACTTGTACAAACACACCAAACAATAAATAAAATGTTAAACTGAAAACAATGAAAATATTAATCCAGAAGGTTTCATCCAGTATATATATATATATATATATATATATATATATATATATATATATATATATATATATATATATATATATATATATATACACTGTATATAAACAGTGTGCATTATATCATCTTTAATATTAGGACATATATTTAGATAATATTTCAAACTGGAATGGAATGTTATTTTATTATATATTATTATATTTATTATTGTATAAACCTAAGAATGTTTATATGATAATCGTAACACACACACAATATTCATTATAAAATGTAACACCAAAGCACAGCAGTTAAAAATGGTCAGACACTAAAAAAATACTAATTAATATGTTTTTATTGATGCATTATGTACACGATTACATTTAATACTATAATATATATTAGCTTTTATGTTTATAATATGTTTTCCCTATGCTTTTATGAGTTTCCTCTGGAAGAACTGAGTCCAACATTCTATTCTCTTAAAGCTGCAATAAGTTTTAGCAACCAGTATGGTCTGGATCATGAAAAGTTGAGTTAGAAATTAAATTATTCCTTTGTTGTTATTACTTAAATATCTATACTAAATGATACTAAATATCATTCAATAAATCTACATGTATTTTAAAGAGTAAGCTTCAAAAGCTTCACTTTCTCTGTTTGCTGTTTAATGTGTTATAGGAGAGATTTTTGATTTTTGTTTAGTTTGTGAAAATCTGAATGTTTTAGGCTTTGACCTACGTTTTTTGTACTGATGTGTACATGACAATCAAACAGCATCATTTTATATTTTTATTTTTTACTGATTATGGAGCGGGTACAACAAAAAAAACATTTACTTAAAATTAATTGTGTAAATTATTTTTTTATTAATTTAGCACACATAATGCATTTGTTGTTTACAGAAATAAAGAGTCAAATCTTCTGTATGCCAACGCATTGGACTTGAATAAAAGTAACAGAGCTTTTTTGGCCTGCTCCTTAAAACCAATGAAATAACACTCCTGTTTCTGAGAACTTTTACAATTCAGTCCAGAGATGTGTGAATCCATCTGAAGGTGGCTATCTTTGGGAACAAATAGATCTATCAGATAAAAAGCAGAAATGTTAGGCATGGACATAATCACAGGTAATTACATTCTTATAAAGAAGGAATCCACTGATGAGCTGGGGGTAGATAACTTTAGCTAAACAATTACTATTGATATAATTTAAGAAAGAAAAAAAAACATAATTTAAAGAAATGGCTAGAAATCACTGACCTAGTAGTCTATGAAGGCTCCTGAACAAGGTCGTTAAACCTCATTGGTCCAGGGGTGCCCTAATCATGTCTGACTCTGTGCTGTGACCCCAACCTACAAATACACAAACCTTTTATATCGCTTTGGATAAAAACACAGACATCTTTAACTAGCTCCTATTTTATGAATTGTATGTTTTGCAATTGTTCTTTAATGATTTAATTTAACTATAAAATGTATGTTATGGTATGTTAAAAAATATTTAATAACACCCATTGTGCCAAGAAAATTACCACATGTGCTCATGTTATGTGACCAAAAGTTTAAACTCCATATTGTTAAATGAATACAGCTGTGAATAAAAACAATGTAAATTAAGCTCAATGAGACAAAGCCACTTTGAAGTAGCAGAGTTTGTTGCGCCAATAAGCAATGTGTGTTACCCAAGTTCAGCATATCGACACTACACACTAAGTTTTAATGACAAATCAACAAAGCAAGAACATGAAAGTCAGGCCAGCTTCTCAACAAAGAGCAAAAATTATTCATTAGTGGTACAGTACATTACTGCAGGCAAAATATCTTGGCACTGCTGCTTTTTGATGGCCAGAAAATTAGTGTATACCAGGTAGTGAACGTGAGAGAGGTTGGGTGGAAAAAGAGATTTCATAACTTAGTCAAGTATAGTAATCAGAATGTTTTTTTTACAGTGTTTGTGTTTGCTCTATCAAAATAAAGCAGAAACCAAATTTACAAAACAGTGACGTTTTTAAATTGCAGTGTAGAATAAATACTTAGGGGCCAGATGAAATGGCCAAGGGTGTGTGTCAGAAAAATTGGATCTGAACAAAAGGCTTGTGCAATTTAAGGCCGTCTTGTGCCGTCTGTATTTTTAATAAATAATAAGTTTTAACTATGAGAAATAGATGTTGATAAAAATAAAATAAAAATAATCATTTGCCAACATCAGACAATAGTTTATTTATTTATTTATTTATTTATTTATCCAGCTGTTATATTTAAAGTTGCTTTTATTAAGTTTCAAACTTAATGAACTTGTTACAATCAATTGCCATAGGAGACCCTTAGGTGATACCTCTAACTTAAAAGGGCATTTTAGTTGATGGAAAGCCAAATTGGGAAAACCTTACTGCTGCCAAAACACTTGCTTGTGGCAGTCAAGAGCAACAGCACAATAGTGTAACAGGATTTGAGATATGGTAAGATGGACTTCAGCTCCGCTCTGTATACACCCCATTTTATTGATGAAATAAAATCAGCCAGCACTGCGGTGTCACAAATGAAGCATGTGTCCACTGTAATCCTATTTGAAAAGTAATGAGGAGCCAGCAGTGAAAGTTCTTGCACATGGCATTTGGATAAGACTAAATTGAATAAATGGGACAATGCTCCTCAAAAATGAATGTGTATGTGTGTACTTGCATACTAAGCGTACTGTCCTCTTTATAATCAGTTATGTCATTCTTAAACTTACCTTCCAGATTCTGTACACTTGTTTTCAGAACCCGCAAGAATTATGGCTAAAATTGCAGTTGGGCTTTAGGGACTCCACCTCTGCTACTGGCCATGACCAGTGAAAACAGCTCTCAGACTAACCAATGCACAATTTAAAGCCTTCTAACTCAATTTAGGCTGCCTGAAAAAGCTCAAGACAGACAGAACCGAGACACAAGCAGTCAGTGTTTGGTCATGACCTTGTTTTAGCAAAACCTTCTTCAACTTAGTCATCTAATTTGCCAGCCGCTAAATAAATAAGTGAGGATATTTTCAACATGTGCATATAGTGTTTAATTGACATATGAACAAGGATGTTTGGCATGTCACTGCTACTTTAGAAAAGTCTATTTCTAAGGATGGAATAAAAGATCTAATATCATCTCATTATCTTCTGTTTAATCCTATACTAGTGTCACAGGAGGTTGCCTATGTTCCTCCATGAGCGAACGTTTTGGCCCTGGGCAGATACACCCCAGACAGGGCCCCAATACATCACTGGGCACACACTCACATACACACACTATACAGGTGCATTTTGGATAGGAGCAATTCACTTTCAATTCAATCCATGTTTTTGGACTGTGGGAGAAAACTGGAGAACCCAGAGGAAAACCACATGGACACAAGGTGAAGATAAAAACTCTCTCATGGATTGGTATTCATTTTTGGAACTTCAGCATTGAGAGGTGGACGTATTTACCACCATGCAACATGCCACCCTACAAAAAAAATTCAAACCTTGCCATAAAAGCGCATGAACAGAATTTAACATATAGAGAAAACAAGTGAAATTTTAAAAGTTTGATTCAACTGAGGGAACAACTGGTCTCTTAACCTGACTAGTTTTTCTCATTTTTAATGAACTCGAAATTGACCATGTCAGAGCTTAAAATGTCCATACAGGTGTAAGTCACTATCTGTTTAAGGGTCTTTGGTGCATAGGGAAAAGATGAAAGCAAGAAAAGCAGCCTAGTAAATGTTGCAGATGCATACTTAGTGGCCGAAGGGGAAGACCGGGCTCCATTAGGAGTGCATTAACATGAATTACTGTTTAATTAAGAGGAAGCACTTGATTAATAATTTTGAAGAGGGCCCCCTGGACATGGATTTCGCATATATTAATGAACGTGTGCTATGGCTATTCGAACACTTTGCTGTAGTGGATATATAAAAGTCCATCGAATTTTAAGTTAAATCTGTCACAGATGACTATAAAAATCATTGTGCTTTTTGTTTTACTGTCACACTGCTGTATCATTGTTCATGTTGGGAGGTTTTAGAAGGTTAACATTTTTAGATTACACGTCCAGATAAAATACACTATTGCCAAAGGTATGTAGATATCTAATTATTATCTGTTGCTTTACTTTTTTATTAAGGGTAAGATTCTGTTCCACAAAGTTTGCTAATTTTTAAAATCTTTTAAAGAAATAGAAACTACAAATTGTTTCTCTGTATTTTGTAGATTTATAATCAAAGACGGTAGTCCATTTCTTTCTCTTCATCCATTTTTTAAGGCTTTTTTATTAGGAACTTAACCAGCCTAACACAAAGCAGGTATCATTTGGGTGGTGGATGATTTTCAGCATTGCATTAACACTAATGTGGTGGTGAGTTATTGTGTGTTGCATTGGTACAAGTGGAGCAGACACTGCATGCTGCTAAAGTTTATTAGCAATTTAGTGTCAATACTAAACTGGGAAGATTCAACCAAGCAAAAAAAATGTCTTGCCATCAGTATCCTGTGGTCAGTGTCCTGTAAGTACTGATAAAGAATTAGAGCATGATTTGAATAGTACGTGCTGTGTAGAGGTTTCCAATGATTAGAGAACAAAGTTAGGTGACTGACAAATTAAGTAGAGAAACAGATTGATGACAGTCTAGAAGTCTAGAACAATAAATCTATAGGGGTGTATTTATATGGTAGGTGGAACTAATCAAATGTACAATGTATAGAAACAATAACGTTACCAATGATATATTTTTAGAGATTTTATGCTAATTGAATACATAATCAGATTTATAAACAGAAATTTTAAACCCATCCATCCATCCAATATTTTCCGCTTTATCCTCTATTAGGGTCGCGCGGGGGGGTGGGGGGGGGAATGGGGGGAATGGTCCTCATGCCCATCCGGGGGAGAACGTTTCGGGCGCTGGGCAGATACACCCAGGACAGGTCACCAATCTATCACTGGGCACACACTCACTCACACAGACACGCACACATACACACACTATATGGGACAATTAGCAGAATTCAATTGACTTGATCCATGTTTTTGGACTGTGGGAGGAAACTGGAGAACCCGGAGGAAACCCCCCCCCCCCCCCCCCCCCCCCCCCCCCCCCCCCCCCCCCCCCCCCCCCCCCCCCCCCCCCCCCCCCCCCCCCCCCCCCCCCCCCCCCCCCCCCCCCCCCCTTCGAACCAGGAATCCCTAGTGCTGAGAGGCGAACGTGCTAACCACTAAGCCACCGTGCCGCCCCATAATTTTAAACCTTTTAAATAAATATAAATGCAATGAATTGAACAATACACATTGCATATTTTTTCTACTTGGTAGCTTTTCACTTAGAGAGTAGATATGCAAAGCAACAATGAATGAAGAAAAATATATTCAAGTCAGCATCTTAAATAAAGTAAGCATTATTGACCCTACTGCACCAAAAAATGTTTCATTACTGTTTTCATAACAAATAGTTATGAAAGTCTGAAAATAATAGAAAAGTATAAAAGCTGATTTATCAGAAGCACATTTAAAAGAATTTTTTTAATGGCTCTTGTGTTTAATGATTTGCATGAGTCCTCATTTTAAGAACCTTTTTAATAACAATTTCCTGAGTGATAAAATATAAATTATTCCCGATTCTTATTTTTATAAAAAAAAATAATTAATCATTTAACATTATTGGTATGTTCCTTCCAGTTACATCTGACTTTTAAGCAGCCTTGGTGTTTATTCATTCTTTTAAATGAAATGTTTATTCTACAAATATACTACTTTAATTTAAATTAAATCAAGTTTTAAGTGACTAAGATCAGACAGACATAATGTAAACAGCAGCTGTTTAATTTAAAGCTTAATATTATTATAATCCCAGTAAAGTTCTACTGTGTATCTCAGATGAAAAATGGCTAAAATAATCATTTGCTTCCAGCAAATGGATTGAGTTTTGGAATTGCACTTGCTTGTTTACAGTTTCATGAAGTTACTGTGAGTGTAGTTTCCATGTTCTCATACGTAGGTTTCCTCCTGGTTTTCCTGCTTCCTCCAGATTTAAGATAAATTGGCTACTCTAAAAATTACTATTATATAGTGTTTGTTAATGTGTGTATGAGTGCGTTAGTGTGCTCATCAATAGATTGGCATCCAGTTCTGGGTATTTCTGCCCAGTGCCCAAAATGTTCTCCTCTGGATGGTCATGGCCAACCCCTCCGTGACCCTAGTATAGGATTAGGTTGCAGATAATGGATGGAGTTAGTGTGAAGGAACTTTAATGTTTTGATCTGAGCACCACTGAAATTTTGAACTTGGTCAACTCTTCGTACCTAGTGCCTGACCTGAAGAGTCATTTTACCAAAGGTTCACACACAAATATTTTGTGGTCTGTTCTTCCATAATAGTTGAGTCGTTAATGTTGATAGTGCAATTGCATGTTAACATTCCTGATTAAATAAAAACATGATTTTACAAAAAGGCAATTTCCACAACTTGGAACTTGGAACTTTAAAATTAGTCAATTTGCCTAAATAGACATGTAGACAATTGTAACCTACAACATGATCAAGGTCTAGGTGAAAAACATGATCAAGGTCTAGAGGGATGTAAATAGAGGAAAGCGTAATTGGAAGTAAATAAGGGGAAAATGAGATAGTTAAGAGTGTAAGTATGAAGCTAAACAGATGAAAGAATGAAAGTAGGGAAGGAGAGGGAATGGGGTGTTGTAAGGGTATAAGGATAAAATGTTAAGGTATGGGAAGGGCTTGGTAAGGTAAGGGTGTGGAGAGGAGTAAATGGATAAGGGATAAAGAGTTGTTGGGAAGACCGGAAAAGGGAATACTCAAGTGGATTAGTGAGTGAAATAAAAGGAATGGACAAGGACGAGTGGAGGGAAATGAAAGGGAAGGAAGTTAGGGTATAAGAACAAGGGTAAGGGCAAATCACAGGGATAAGGGAAAAAGAATTAGGGATAAAAGGGAATAGGACTGGAAAAGAGGATATAAGCGATGGAATAAGGGGGGAGAGATTGAGGAAATGTGAGGAAAAGGGAATAAGTGGACGAGCAGAACGTGTATAAGTGGAAGGGTATGATGGGAAGTGTGAAACCAGAATGTGATGGATGGAAGTGGATGAGAGGAATTCCTTCTATGGAAGTCATCTCTACATTGTCAAGTAAATTACATTACAGGGAAGGAAGATGGAATAGGGATTTGATAGGCCACTGGGTGATAGACAGCAGATGTATTCAGATGTGTGAGTCTTACCCGCTCAGCCCACGAGCTGTTTTTCCCCTCTATCAGCTGCTTTCTCTGAGCCAGGGCACCATCCATATTCACACAGCACAATTTCCACTGCTTATCGCACCTCAATGCTCCAAAGGCTCCCTGTGCTCCTCCTCTGCACATACATACATTAATACAGCTTCATGTAACTCATGATGGTGCACAGCCAGGAGAAATCTAAACTATCTCCTGCTCCAAACATAGACCTCAGTCTTCCTGCGCATTCATATATATGTTTGTCTGTCTCTTTCCCCAGGCTCTGTGTGTTCATCTACCTGTCTGTTAAACTTTGTGGGAATTTATGTCTGTGTCTGTCTGTCCAAGCACTTGTCTGTGTTTGGCCAGAAATGTCACTCTGTCTTTATGTATGGCCATTTGTCTGGTTATCTCTCTAGAAGTCTGTCCTTTTGTTCAGTATATATCTATCTGTTCATCCTTCTGATTGTTCACCTGCATTTTGCTCTATCTCTTCTCTATGTGTTTTTTGTCTTGTTATATAACTGTTCAACCATTTTTATGTTTTTCTCTTTCCATCTATGAACAATATATGATCAAAAATATTGGGAGACTTACATGTTACCGTAATCTTAATGACATCAGACATTAATCTCTGCTATTCAGCTTTAACAGTTATCACTCTTCTGGAATGTCTTTTGAGTTGATCTCTGGAACTTATGCTTATTTATTTAGAAAAGCATTTGTGAACTCAGACTGATTTTGGATATACGGGCCTACCTCACAATCTCCATTCCAGATAATTTCTACTGTTCCAAAAAAATAAAATGTGTTTCTGTACCTGTAAAGTGAAAATCATTATGTGGAAGAGATACTCATTTCATGTTTCATTTCATCAAAGAAAGCAATCCGTTTTATCTAGTATGACTCATGTAGCCCAGGTATTTATGTCATTACACTAATAATGAAAATGAAGTTTTTAATAAATGTTTAAGAAAAAAATATTTAATAAAAACCCACCTTACCCGAAACGCTATTTTGTGGAACTCGACACTCTATTTACTTCATGTTGGTTTGTATTAATTCCTGTGGACATTTGATTAGTGATAAATTCCTAATGACAAACAGGATGCACTACAATAATCTAATATTTTGGTCATGCTGCTAACATGCTAATTTTTTACTGTGTAAGGAAAGTAGGGCTCTATGGGGAAATTCATGTGGACATAGCGGTAAGATGGTAACTTCACAGACAGGCATAAAACACCTACATTTTACGCATGCATAAACTTTTATGACATCCCATTCTTTTTTCTATTTATTTAGAACAGCATTTGTGAGGTCAGATATTGATATTGGATGAGAGGGACTGGCATGCAATTTCTATTTTGGTAAATTTTAGAGCTTGATAGGGTCAGGGTCAAAACTGTGTGTAGGCCAGTCAAATTCTTCCACACCAAACTTACAAAACTAAGACTTTACACATTTTGCTTTCAATCAATCATCATATTGACAAAAAATAAAAGGTATAAAATGGCATTAAAGTATTAAATTTAAGTTAATTAGATAGTAAATGTTCAACTTTGTTTTTATTAGATTTTTAAGAACAGACATCCAGGTGTGGATAGCACCCCAGTGACAGAAAAGCGTATTGCACCAACAAAAGCCTTTTTGTACATTTTTAAAAACTCTACATATGTTGTTATAACCCATTGTGCACTCTATTTAGATTTGCCTAAAAGTCAACAAAAAATTATATGTTATGAAGGACATTAAAATATCCTGAAGAAAATAAAGAGATACATATCAAACTTTAATCATTAACCTCATCCTATAAGTTTATTAGTTCATAAAAAACACTTAAATGAATAAAACGCTCCATACACACTTATATCAAATTAAGTATTAAATATAGAAAGAAAAAAGTTTATATATATATATATAATCATCTAATTACATATTTGATATTTTGTAAATATAAATATTTTTGGGGGGCAGAAAGTTGAGGGTATGGGGGCGTTACAGACTGTCGATCAAGCCAGGTTAATAGATATTCTGGAGTTGGGCGATGGATGTTACAAGAGATGATATCCCGAAGTTTGTCTTCTGTTAATGATTTTAAACGTTATAATGAGTTGTTTGAAATTTCTGGTAACAATTTTACTTATTGTTCAGAGTGAACAAGAGGTACAGTCTCTCTCGCACAGACGCTTCTCAATCAACCCCTCCTTTCTCTTTTTCCTTTCTTCGCTGTCTGCGGCTAATTGCGAGTCGAGGCGCGTATATTAGTGTCGGCGTCCTTACAGCCCCGCCTAATTAGCCCAAAGATAAGTGGAGAGATGGAGAAAGATAGCGCACATTTTACTGTAAAGAGGAAACATTCCCAGCGTTTCCCTCAAGATTCTGGCAGTGGCCAAAAAGTGCGTGCGTGCGTGCGTGTGGGAGAGAGAGAGAGAGAGAGAGAGAGTAAGTGAGTGAGTGGCATCTGAGGATTGCTCTTACTGATGCTCTATGGAACTAAACCACGGTTTCTAAGGAAGTGTCCCGTTTATTTACAACGTCCGTCAAAGCCGCAGGCGTGATTCTAATGAAGTTCTGTGTGCCGAAGAAATAAATCGTGGCATTCAACACATGAATAAAGTTTTATTAGGCTATGATTTTTTAATGAAGGACGATTTCTTCTTCTCGGTCCTCTTCTTTAGTTGGCACTCGCTAATTTAGCCTATAATATTTAATAACCTGCACTAGGTTATTAATTTATTTTAACAGTGTTTATTCATTATCAGTAGATTTCGCATTGCATTTTAAAGTGCGGACTTTGACATCTTGCATTTTGTTTGTTTTTTAAAATTTGTCACGTGAAGAATATTTAGTTATTTCTTGATTTGCACTTATTTATTTAGCGCTTTTAATTAACTATACACTACATAGTTGAACGTAAAATGTACAAGTGGTGCGTGTTTAACGGGATCGAACGTAAATTGCACAAACTAACAACCAATTACACGATGACACGATGAGGTTCGAGGTTTAGGGAATACATTAAGTTACGTCATTTGGGGCGTAGTTACTGAGAAAACCGGGACACGAACGCACGTCATCAGACCTAACGTAATAAAAAAAAAGAATTAAAGAGTGGTGCTGGATCTTTGTGTAAAAAAGAGGCGTGTCCTTTGAATTATTGTCTCCTAAATACTGTGATTAAATAGTAAGTTGTTTTTCTTTTGTGTCTAAACACTTTTAATCGTTGTATTAATTATTTTAGATCGGTTGAAATGTATGTAATATGTGGGAAAATAAATGTACAAATATATATAAAGAATTAAATAAAATAGCTATAGTTAAGCTTTTCGTGTTTTATGTGTAATCCTAGATTGCAGCCTCCAAATGGGCCTAGCATATAACCTCTAAAACTTCAGCTATACTGCAGCCAAATTTAGTACATCCTCTGTGGTCAAAGAGCACATTTGTCTCCCACTGTCCTTCAGAATTGGTACAGAACAGCTTCTTTTCTTTGCCTTTTTTTCCTGTAACGCAAATCACTCATCAGACAGATCAGTGCGGTCCTTTCAGCAGCCTCTCCATGGCAACCCCGCGCGTCCCGGGAAAAATGCCCCTCGCCCCACACAAGGCCGTATTATCGGCAAGCATCTGCGCGCTTTTTTAGCCCGCAGGGGAACTACAAGAGACGGTCTGTGCCTTTGCTTTGCCACGGTTCCCCCGAACAGCCATCGCCACTCTTTTTATAGACTCTCAAATGAGCAAGAGCGACCACTAAAGCACGCTCATTAAGCGCGTCCCGGAAACCGGGCGTTGGGGCGCACACGCTGCTCAGCATCACGCCATCCCACCATCCTGTCCTCCTCAACTGAAATCTGCCTCACTCTTTAATGATAAGAGAATGCATCATCGCATGCCAGTTTAATGTATTTATAGTTATTCGGTTTTGACTTCAGATTCGAATTTCATACATCTTACTGTTTAAATGACAGTTTCAAAGATGATGCGTCTTTTAAACCTTTATAATAAATTAAATACAGGTACACGCTTGGAAACATTTTCTCGTTGTAACGCGGGATAAATAAATGATGGAGAGTGGACATAACCACGCCTTGGACAGAGGAGTGTGGAGCACCTGTGACCCCTAAGAACACACACCCTTGACAAATCGCCTGTTTAGAAACACGCCAAGCAAGAGTGGTAGAAAGTAAAAACTTACCTCTGCAAACAGCTGGTTTTGATATCGGACTTTTCCAAACATTGCGTGCCTTTGCGCCTGCGAAAATAGCCCGGAAAACGCATGACAAAAGCACGAATTCGACTGTGGGCAAAAGTCTATTGATATAAATAATTGAAAGAGTAGTGATACCCCCAAAAAATCTTCCCCAGCAGCTTCGCGTTCAGAGCCGCGTGTGTTTCTGATTGCGCAGTTTTAGACGACTGAAACAGGAGAGATGTAAGATTTGTTTAAAGCCCCGCATTTCCATTTAAGAACGTGATTGTGTTTGCAAAGATCCCTTTCAATCTTCGCAATCTCCCCCTCTCTACCCCTCAGCGTCTCAGAGGCTGCTTTGCAATTCATAGAATTGGTAATTTGCTATTGGGACAAAACGTGAAGGGAAAAGTAATCAGATCAGCCGGGAGAGCGGTGCGAAAAGCAGCCGGGGAAAACGCAGGGCGGTTATCCCCCCCCCCCCCCCCCCCCCCCCCCCCCCCCCCCCCCCCCCCCCCCCCCCCCCCCCCCCCCCCCCCCCCCCCCCCCCCCCCCCCCCCCCCCCCCCCCCCCCCCCCCCCTGAGTAATTTGCTATATCGTTGTGGATGGGTTTATAAATACCTTGGAATACCAATGCGCTTTAACAGGAGAGCTACAGTTAGTTCATAAGAACCCTAATTTAACCCGTCTGGGAACTGGGGCTGGGGGGTGTATTCTTAACCTGTACTAAAGAGTACGGCACTCCCCCACGTGGTCGCCTCCAAAAACAACCTAGCAAAGGCAGTAATTTCCTACGGCTTCGCTGTTCGCTGCCTTGACTAGTGGGAAGAGGAGAAGAAAGGGATTTCAAATAAAAGAGAAAGCATTGTGAAAGCGGCCAATTGCGAGTAAGCGGGATCGCGGCGAGGGGAAAACACACCCCGTCAGTGGGGCTCGAGGCGGTCAGCAGCCAATGCACGCGCGAGGGGGCGTGTCTGCGCGCTAAAAAGCGCCCTTACCTCCTTAGCGCGCGTCAGTTTTTCAGAGTCGGAGCCATGGCGACGACAGCTCAATACATCCCGCGAAACAACTCGTTGCCTTCCAACCCGCTCATGCACCCGGACTCGGACAGGATGCACCAGGGCACAACCTACCGAGAGGTGCAGAAAATGATGCACCACGAGTACCTGCAGGGACTGGCGGCGTCCAACGCGGGTCACCCGATGAGCCTGACGCACCATCAGTGGCTGCCGACGTCCAGCGCCGACTGGAGCAGCGGGACGCATCTCGGTCAGCAGCCCGAGCACAAGGCCAGCGTGCCGGCGAACCGCGACGAGTTGGCCGGCAGCTACCACAGATCTCATTTGGTGCACCAGGCAGCACAGAACGGGCATCACGGCTCGTGGGCGCCCAGCAGCACCACTCATCACCTCTCGCCGCTGTCGCCCAGTTCCGGGGGCCACCAGTCCCTGGTGTACTCGCAGACCGGCTACGCCATGCTGAGCCCTCAGCCCACTCTGCACCACGGCATGCGTGAACCGCTGCACGATGACTCCGGCGGCCAAGAGCATCAACTCGAGTCTCCTCAGCAGCCCTACGGGCATCATCAGGACCACTCGGACGAGGACGCGCCCAGTTCGGACGACCTTGAGCAGTTTGCCAAGCAGTTCAAGCAGCGGCGCATAAAGCTGGGCTTCACCCAGGCGGACGTGGGGCTGGCGCTCGGGACACTCTACGGCAACGTGTTTTCGCAGACAACCATCTGCCGGTTCGAGGCGCTCCAGCTCAGCTTCAAGAACATGTGCAAGCTCAAGCCACTGCTGAACAAATGGCTTGAGGAGACAGACTCAAACACGGGCAGTCCCACAAACTTGGACAAGATCGCGGCACAGGGACGCAAGCGCAAGAAGAGGACCTCCATCGAGGTCGGGGTAAAAGGGGCACTAGAGAACCACTTCCTAAAGTGCCCCAAGCCCTCAGCGCACGAGATCAGCACTTTGGCCGGTACGTTGCAGCTGGAGAAGGAGGTGGTGCGCGTTTGGTTTTGCAACAGGAGACAGAAAGAGAAACGCATGACCCCAGTGGGGGTTGCGCACCCGAGCATGGAGGACGTTTACTCACAGGCGGAGACCCCGCCGCTCCACCACACACTGCAAAGTCCCGTCCAGTGACTGATTTCAGTCTCGAGTTCAACATAAACTCCACAAAACCGCCGATAGAGAAAAGGAGGACTAGGGATTTCACAGTATTCTGTTCTTCTTGTTTGTTATCGAGTGTCAGCGCGCGCGGTAAAGTTTGGGGGAGAGTTTCTGGTCGGGGACCGGAGGCGGAGGCGGAGGCGCGCCAGCAGCAGACGGGACGCACATCCTAGTGAGAGGAAACAAAACGCATGACTGAACGCAGATTCAAACTGCTGTGCATTTTAGGGAAAATCGGCTCCAGTTTTCACCAAAGCCGCATTGATCTGACTTCGTCGTGGGGAAATATAGTCGAATGCCTTTCGCACAGCTGAAAGGAGAGGTCTTGGCACAAAAGAGTTTTTTTTCCTCTTCGCGGGCTAAAGCTGACCTGGTGTTTATCTGCTCTGTTTCCAGCAACGGACACGCTTACATCTTACATTTCATTACCAGATGCACTGTTACGGTAGTTGTCAAATGATTTGTTTCTGTATTTGAAATGTGTTTGGGGAATTTGTTGTGCTGTTTTGACCTATTTCTGCTAACTTCGGGCTTTTGATGTCGATCCAACTGTTAAAGCACCCAAACTCACTGAGCCATACTTTGGAGGTCTGATTAGCAAATACTTTTAATTGATTTCTGATGCGCTAAAACATGAATGCTCTGTTGTTCCTTCCTTCCACTTCTTCTCATAAGCACTTACTTTTGCTTTTCTTAGTTATTTATTTTTGTCCATGTCACTCGTGATTTAGTGAGAACACCTATCACGAAAGAGTTTCTTGTTTACACTTGTCTTAAAATTTTATTTTCCGAAACCAGGCTTTTTGGTTAAAAAAAACCCCGAAACAGACTATACCAGTCAAACCAAGATAATGGGAGACAAAAAGGGTCATTTCTCAGGTAAAACAATTCAGCGCGCCCGTCTATTGTGCTGGAAGGTTTGAATAAGAACCCGTGCACAGTCCGGACACACGTTCTGCTGCGCACTCGCCTACACTACCAAGTAGTATGTCTAAATAGAACCGAGCCGCGTCAATCGCACTATCTGGACATACTACTGACGCCTCGGACCGAGCCTCACTCTCGCTGCTCCGTAGACGGACAGATGAAGATGGTGTGCTGATGATCTGCTGTAGGATTTATTGTGTTCTGAAAGCAGAACGGGAGAGGAACCCTGAATAAGTCGTGCATTTCGTGTAATTTCTCGTGACATCTGTTGACCGAGCAGGTGTATCATTTTTCTGCCAATTCTGATATTTGAAAACGTGCGGGATATACAACTTTTCCAAGAAAAACGAGAAGATTTTAAATAAATAGTTGTCATTATTGTTTCCAATATGTAAATATGTCCAATATGTAAACATATGTATTTGTTTGGTTATTTTTTATGTTGTTTTGAATTATTTTATTTGCTCTTTTTTCTTTCCGGGCAGTTTTGTACACATACTAATTCCAAGGAGATATTTTAATATTTCATTTATGGCTTTGTCCATTTATATATCTAAATATTTATTTCATAAATGTGTTCGGAGCTTTTTGTCGGGGTTCCGGTAATTATGTTGCAGTGGATTATGTTTTTCTTTGTCTTTTTTTTTTTAAATCATTGGTTGTATGTTGATTGCGAAATGTAGACTGCAAAGTCACGTTTATATTTATGTTATAGTAATATTTTATTACTTACATAAAACGTATATTCGAGCACTGGTCTGTTGTGTTTTGTTTCAACAGATGTTTAACATCTCCTCCACGTTAGACGATGATACATTATGCATATAGACAAACACAATAATAAACTATAACCCGTGTAAATGTCCAAATAGATAATGCATCTAAAGTGTTTGTTTTAGATTTCACCCTCATCCACTGTGTCATTCTGTACAGAAAATATAAGTTTTATTATCACCTTTCCTGTTTATTAGGTTGATAAATTCATAGAAGTCATTAGACACCAGACAATTACAAACAGATATACAGATAAATAACTACACGTACTGCACGTAGTGCAGAATTATCTATCCTGTATAATCAATATAGCAGAAAAAATAGTCAAATAAAGACAAGTAATTGTACAATTAAACCCCATGAACCTTTGCAATACGTTGCTGTCTCATAATCAGTTTATTTCCAAGCAACACACACAAAACTTAATGGGAGAACAATTTCTAAATAAAAAAATGTTTTCATAAGGACACTGATCTAACATTCAAAATTCACTGATCTAACACTACAATACTACTGTATTTTTCGAAAAATATTTAAATATAATGTTAAAGTATAAACGTATAAATGTATAAATACTCGTTTTAATATTTGGCTTCTGATCCGATTTATGGAATCAATACGTTTGCACTGCCCTTATTCTTTATAAAAACAATGAAAATATTTATTTCCGCTACTTTGTCTAGTTCCGAAATTTACATTTATAAAGCCGCAAAATCTGACATTTCCGAACAGAATTTCGATTCAGCGCAATTATCTAACGAGATATTAGGCAGTCTGATTTTAAGAATGTTAATAATCAGATTACAGGTTTTCGATTAGTCAATTATACAGAGTAAAGCACAGCGCACTACATCTGAAATAACCTTTATACACGGTCGAATATAGTTTGATTCTCACGCAGCACCTTTTATTATTATTATTATTATTATTATTATTATTATTATTATTATTATTATTATTATCAGTAGTAGTAGTAGTAGTAGTAGTAGTAGTAGTAGCGGTATTAGTATAAACATTTCTGATGCATTTCTCACATTTCACGCTCTGTACAAAGTTAGACGTAACGAACGATCTTACAAGCAAATTGTTGCCCATTAAAAGTCTGCTTTTACGACATTTTTTTGGTAACACTAAACTATAAACATATTAATTTAAATAACTGTGTTAAAGCTGTGAAATGCAATTCAAGTGTTTGGACTGAACGTTACATTTGATGACAAATCTATAATAAAGTTACTTATTTAAAAATATATACGAGCACATATTGGAATAATATTCAACATGGCAAATGAGTAATTCCCCCTCAAAAAATATTACTGTCTTCACCAACAACCCATTATAATTTGTTAATTTTGTTTTATTATAGTTCTAGTTCTTTTTATACTTACCTTCTTAGAACAGTGAGCATAACGTGCCCCCTAACGGAAGATTGATGCACTGCATATGTGTTACGAACTTGGGAGAAATTAAACCTAAATAATGTAAGACCAGAAAAAAAATAATGTCATATTTTAATGAAGCCAACCTTTTTTAACCCCCAGTAATCCACAATATTATAAAAACAACCACTGTTCAGCATTACATAACTGAACAATTTAATGAAAAAATAAAACGTGTATTATTGAACTAACTAATTAATTAATTACTTAAAGTTTTAAGCAATTTATCCATGTTATGTTGCAAGTGGAAAGGGGTCTACCACAACCCTTGTAAAAGGCTGAAACCCGATTGCAGGACAAACAAAATTTAATATCTCCAATTAACAATTAACCTGATTTATATTCTGGCATATATATATATATATATATATATATATATATATATATATATATATATATATATATACACAAAATATAGCATGTTCAGACACAATGAGAACATGCAATTACACAGACAAGACCCAGGCTGCTTTAACTGTGAGGTAATAAATAATAAATTAAATAATAAATAATATATTGTAAATAACATAATAAATTAATGTAAGTGTATGTTTATGGACTACAACAGAAGCACGATCAGGGAACAGCTTACCTCAAAGTGTCGCCACAAAGCATTAATGTCTATTTACAAAGCATCTTTGCATCCTGTGGCATTAAGCAACCATTTACTGTTACTAAAACCATGCAAAAACAAGCGTGGTGTTTATTTCTAATAATGGAGAAATAAGAGAGAAATGAAGAGGGAAATTAACATTTAAGAATGAAGTGTTTCCAATTCAGCTGTTGAAAGAATTTCAAAGTGACATTTTATAGATTTAGTATAATAATTGGTTCTGTCTTTGTGGATTTTCTTCATTATTTTTTCAACGTTAAAAAACATTATTATAAGTGAATTTGACTTGATCGGTTTACTAATAGGCATAAATGTGTTAAAAAGTGTAAATGTCTGCATGGTAAATGTTGGTACACTTTACATCACAATAGTGCATACACTATAATAACAAAAGTATTGGATGGCACACACTTCTTAATTTTTAATTCAGTGTTTAATTTATTTCCATTGCCACAGAAGTATAAAATTAAGCTCATCGCCCTACAGTTTGCCTTTAAAACCATTTGTAAAAAATGGGTCTGTCTAAAGAGCACAAGGAATTTCAGTGTTGCACTCCAGTCAGATGCCACAGTTGAAACCAAGCAGTCATGTAAATATATAAACTATGCTGTAGGTACACTGTCATCAAAAAGATGTATGGTGCAAAAAATTAAGTAATGATCTGCTGGGTGAATAACTGCAAAAATCTGCTCTAAAATGAAAATCAGTCCAAAAACATGTATCTGGAGCTTTGTGGCTTGGGATTCTATGGCTGAGCATCTACTTGTATGCTGTGGATCACAAAACATATTGCCTAGCATGGGATGCAGGGGGGTAAACCATGCTGCCACTGGACTCTTGGGCAACTGAAATGTATTGGAATGACCAATTACACTAGTGGTGTGATGGGCTAGTTGCAATAGAATGTTACCTGCCTCACTGCATTATGCCAACTGAAATGTTTGTTGAAGAAGGTACTGTAAATATTATGGGTTTGTTTTACATGATGGTGCTATGCCCTTTAGGTTCATTAAGGGGAATTCTTGGTGCATCAGCTAACCAACATATTTTAGGCATTTTTTGGCTTCTAATTTTGTGGATATAATCCATAAAAATAAATCAAATAAAATAATTTAGTAAAAACATAAATCCATGATTAAGTCTTGTGGAGTGCTGATCTTAATTGATTATTGTAGACTTTTGGAAAGAACTACAACAGAAATTTGCAAGCCATGCCATCTCTTCTAACATTAGTGTCTGATCATACAATTTATTTTCTTTTGAATAAAGGTACACACTAAATTTTCCAGCAAATTTATCCAACAAAATTAAAACTGTTAAAGCTGCAACAAGAACAAAAAATCATGATTTTTCAGATTAATATATAAACAAGGCCTACCTCAAGCTAGCCACTTAAATTTTTTCTTTGACATATGTTACATTACTCATTGTATTATTTTTAATACATACATTCCCAAGTGGTTGCTTTCTGTTAATTGTCTTATCTTCCCTTCTTCATACAAGCTAGCTAGTGTATTGTATTTATTTATTTATTTATTTTTTATTGGTATTTGGTGGTTTATCTTGGGTCTGTAATTAAGGGTATTTAGTTTTCTGGATATTATTTATAGTATCTTGTTTATAGTTGTACTGTGTGTAATATTCAAGAATACAGTACATTCTTGTATTTTCAGGTTTTGTCTTGGTTAGTTACATGTCCTTGCCTTGGTTAGTTACTTTTCACAGTGCAGAGTCACAATGTATTTGTAATTAAATGTCATTAAGGCTCTGTTGCTGTAATTTGTACATGTCTTAATACTTTTGCCCTCATAGTGTACATTTATCAACATGCTGCATATGCAAATGAAATAAATTAAGTTATACAAAACAGCAAATATGAGCCAGCACACTGTAAAGTACAGATTGGTGCTTTGTATCCAGTAGGTGTATTGTAAAGTTTAAGAAAGCACTATATGTGTTCAGGAATGTGGATTTCCCTTGTTATGACGGCATGGTGGCTAGCGGTTAGCACAGTCACCCCTCGGCACTGGCCATTCCAGGTTTAAATCCCAATCTTCCATGTTCTCTTTGTGTCTGCATGGGTTTCCTCCGGGTTCACTGGTCTCCTCCCACAGTCCAAAAACATGAATTCAAGATAAATGAAATGCTCTAAATTGCCCTATATAGTGTGTGTTTATGTGTCTGGGTGAGTGAGTGTGCCCAGCGATAGATCAACGCCCTGTCCTGGGTGTATCTGCACAGCCCCTGAAATATTCTCACCCACCACAACCCTAGTAGAAGATTAAGCTGAAGAATGAATGCATGAACGAATAAATGATATATTTTTGTCTTACTTAGGCACTGCCTTCTTTAACAGAGACGTACTGTCAAACTCAGGAGACGTGGATTAGTGATGATTAACAAGGATTATAGCTGGTTAATGGTGAGAAAATACATTAGAAAGCATAGGCTGAGGGGGCATTCCCGCTAGCGGATTTGCATTGATCCACAGCAAATGAATGAGGATTAGCTGCATCTATCTGCCAACAGATAAATAACATTAAGCGCATTATTTGAGAGCAGAGTATTATTAATGACATAACAAACACTCTGACAATGCTGGTGTTTATGCCCGACTTACACATTTATTGCTATTTTTAAACTGCACACTGTTTTTTCTTGGTTCGCGTTGAGTCTTTGGATCACAGCCAAATTCAACACTGAAATCCACAATGTAAATTCATGAGAGCAGCAGAACTAACAGCTTACATTTCTTATGCTTCCATATAAGTGGCCATAGTTGGACAATGTCCACCTGCAAAGGTCCTAGAGAATTCAAGATTAATCCCAATTTATCTCAATCTGAAGGTTGGGGGTTCAAATCCCAGGTCCACTGACGTTACCAGTGTGGATTTTTGAGCAAGGCCCTTATCCCTCACTGCTCCAGTGATGTTGTGATTAACCCTGTGTTCACCATGTAAGTCGCTTTGGATAAAAGTGTCTGCTAAATGACCAAATGTAATGTAGAACAGGTTTACCCAAGCTCTACACTACTGAACAATTTTTAAAATTAATTTTAATATAGGTGCCAAGCCAAACATTTTCAACAGATATCAGTCATGTAGCTTGTGCTGTAATAACAGCAAATATGAGCAACTTATAAATAGGATGGTCAGTTTACAGTGTAGTAGGTAGGGCATTCAAATAGTGTACATATTAATCTACTTAATGTTTAATTAATTTAAATTATTATTCTACACATGTACAAATGTTAATTAGGTATGCTATTCTGCATACAAGAATAATTACTAAATATGTCTGTCACTTGTAATTTACATGTCAAATATTATATTCCAACTGATTATTTTGAATATAATTTGAATGGTTATATATGCTATAACGCTAGAAACACAATGTTAAGCACAGTCTGATGGCAGTATCATGCTGTGGATTTTGTTTTAATTATTGTTAATTAGATGAATTTGTCTGGTGGTGTACACCTGCAGGTGTACAGCAGGTGCACCACCACACCGCTGTCCATCTGGGCAGGGCATTGTTAGTCTCATTAAGTGCTAAAAGAAAGAGCCGGTAAGGAGCGGTAAGCTGCTCACTCCCTATTGGCGTGAATGAGGTTACTCCCGCTTTACAGGAGCCGCCCGAAGAGTGTCTGAGAAGGACAGGGTCTCCCAAAGTGCCCAGTGTAGGCATGCTCAGTGGATCAGCATAGTATAGGTTTTGAAAACATCCTTTTTGTTTTTTGCACCTTTTAATTAATATCTTTTAGGGTGCACTGCTCTCTGAAGTGAAGGGCATTGACCCTATACAAGATTAAAAGCATCGTGCCACCTCGTTCCATTTTATAAGGGTCATGTGTCTATCATTTGACACTAGCCATGGTATAAGATCTGCACAGGGCCTGATATGATTTATATAGCTTTAATTATATTTATTTGTTGAAATTACTTTAAACTTATATGTTTCTTGTGGTTATGTCTCATGTGGATGGGTTCAGCATATTTTACCAGCATGCCATGCCCTGTAACAAGCATGTTTCTGAAGAAAAACAAGACAACCTGGAGAATACAAATTCCACATAGAAACTGCCCTACAGGTACTGAACCAGGAACCTACTTTCTGTGAGACAGAAGCACTAACAACTGCTCTGTGGTGTAGCCCTAGATTAATAAAAAAAAGTTATTATATATATATATATATACAAGAAATGTAATTAGTTTGTTTTGGTTCCAACTAGTTGGTCTAGCAATAATTAAAACTGGAAATACGTTTTCTGCTCAGAAACAACCAATTCACAAAGTCTACATTAATGTCAACATTACTATTTGCGTAAAGCTAAAAAAAATTTGTCTTGGATTTAAGAGTGATATTAAAAAAGAATAGTAATAGTCAAATTGATTAAGCAGGTTTACTATTAACCAAGGAAGTCAAAATTATCATCAGGTAATTATGAAGTCACTGTCTTTTTATCTTTCCTTCCCTCATTATGTACTTCTGAACTTTATAGATCACCATTCCCGTAAATACTGACCCCTGCAATAAGGGACCGAATATGAGGTTGGAGGTGAAAAAGAGAGAAAGATGTTTCTTTCTATCAGTCTATTTTTTCATCAAAAATTCTTTCTTTTCCACACCTCAAGGTTTCCCCTCAGCGACACATGAAAGACAGGCAACAATGTGACCACACAATGATCAACTATTTACCATATGAAAAGCTTCAACAGAGAGCCGACGAGAGAGACCTCTGTGTTATTTATGAAACAAGACACTGTAGTTAAAGGCCTGTTCTTCAAGAAGGTTTCAAGGTGTGCAGAGGTTTCATGTGTTGTTTTTCAAAGTTCTTAGAACCATCCCCTGTTTGCCCCTTGATTTACTATAGGCTTTACATATCACCTTATAGCTTGCAAAACACTTCAAAATGACAAAAGGTATGTTCAGAATGCTAGTGACTAAGAATCAATTTAAGATTTCCAAAAGTATATTGGCTCCTTCAAAAACTCATGAATTGTTTTTATATAGTAAGTATTCGTGAGCAAATACAATACTATGCAATTACCACTTTTGGTTTAACGACAGCACAATAACCAGTCACAACAATGATAGGTATGACAAACTTATCCCTGTGTCTGAGTTTTTTTCAGGTTCTCTGGTTTTCTACCACAGTCTAAAAACATGGATTCAAGGTTAATTGGCTGCTCTAAATTGTGAGTGTGTGCCCAATAATGGATTGGTGCCCTGTTCTGGGTGTATCTGCCCAATGCCTGAAATGTTTTCCCTTGGATGGGCATGGGGAACCCATCCACAACCCTAATCCATAGTATAGGATTACGCAGAAGATAATGAATGAAAGAATGAATTAATAACTATTGTGGGAAAATACATTGTTTTTGAGATAGATCTAATAAGAACTCATTTGGGCTTTTTTTTATTTATTTATTTTTTCATTTATGCATTGTTTTCATAGGCAAGGATGCAATAATAAAATTTTCCTGCTATCCTGTTCTGATTTTCTCTTCACATTGCTTTGCAATGTGCTTAACATAGCAAACTGAGAGGAAAGATATGTTTTTACTAGCTTCGCTTTGGACCAACTTTACCTAGAATGCAAAAGAACTTTAACCCTTATTTATAAGATTTTATTAGATGCATCAAAATAATGTTATATTTTCCAAATCACAGTGCCAAAGAGTGATTTTTTTCCTGCTTTATTTTTTCAATTTTATAGCTAAGCTGTTGTTTAAACTGGCAGTGATTTTAAAAAATATTCGTATGCTTCCCCATACATCTGTTCCACTAACAGTTCCATTTGTGAAAAGACTACCTTCTAAATCAGTACTGAAATCAGTACTAAAAAATACTAAAAACATAGCATCCAAAAAAGGATGTGCGTCCAATAAATCTTAAAACAATGAATAATCCTCACTGCTGTAAAATCAGGTCTTTGAAGTCTGATGGAAACAGGGGCAAAGTAACTACGGTGGACCACAAAATATGCTAACACATCTGAATATACAACTAAATAAACTTTTTAGATAAACCATTCTGAAGACTGGTCATTAGTAACATAGTCCTAGTCACTAATCACTAGTCCTATCTAGTCCTATCACAGACTTCACCTGAGAGCAATGCATAAGATTTTGGAGGCTGCCAAGTAAAAAATAAATAAATAAAACTTTTCTGAAATGAGGTAGCAATGCTGGAGTAAAAGGCTGGGATTGGGGTTTTAATTAACCGCAAGTGTTTGGTGAGATTGATGGCAAGCTGGTATAGTTCACCTATACATCAAATTAAATCCAATATTTTATGGACCTGACTAAGTGTATAAATACATGTTAAATCTATATGCCAAAGATAGGAAAAATTTTAAAATGTTTATATAAACTTAATAATCTAATAATCTAATAATGTAGTCAAACCTTGAAACAAGCATATTATTTACAAATCTTTTGTCATTATATAGTTTTAAGATAATTTTATTTTACAAAACTGTATGGTATTTTGATGGCTTTCATTTTTTCTCATTATTCAATTTTTACTCTTGGGTAATGTGCAACACCTTCCACTTTTCCAAAATGTTAATACCAAAGACACTAAAGACCAAATTTAATTAAAATGCCAGGCTGCATTGCTGTTTTTTTTTTACTTGGATTGTCTCTCTGAATGAAAGATTATGTTTCTTTTTTCTCTCTTTTATTTCCATATGTGTATCTGAAAGCCAGAATCTACAAGCACGTGTGTTTTAATACAATATTGTCATATTTCCTGTTTTTTTTTTCAGTGTCTCTGTTCTTCTCTTGCTCTGGTCACTAGTTTAAGACATGAAAGCTAAATTATCTTTCTACACTCATTGATCATTTTGTTACTGGACAAGGCATACTGGTAAATGAAGGCATGACAGATCTGAGACAAAAGAAAGAAAACCACAAGAGACAAGGAGTGGATTAACACTTTATTTAAATAAACATAATAAATTAATTTACAATCTCATGTCATGCACTGGGTGTAAATTATTCCATGCACCTTTCTGAGCTCATATCCCTCAAGTCTGAACAAAGTGGCAACATGTGCTGTGGTCAGAAGAGTCTATATTTTTTGGATGGTTTTCAGAGGAAAATTAACTTTAATTTGTCCAAGACAAAAAAGAATATCCAAAATGTCATAAGTACAATGTGTACTTATTGTGTACTTACTGATGTGAAGGAATGCTGTATTGTAAGGACCAAGTTTGGACTCCATTCTGTGAAATGGAAATGTAAAGAATAATGTTGCCCAGGTTGCCCTGGTACATTGCAAATAGCTTTTCCCAAATTGATTTCTTCCTTTTCTCCTGACTTTGAAGAGATTAAATCCAGCCTCATCAATGTATATAAATGTAGATCCAATTTCCTCAGCATCAATTTGCAGAACTCTCAGAAATACAGTAAATGACAACATCAAGTAGTTTATCACATTTAATCAGACAAATTCAGTTCACTTCTTCTTTGAATAATTAGTTCTTCCCTACCTCCTTCTACTTTTTTCTAAACTTCCCTGCTCATTCTCATCCTTCCTTTTCTTTTTCTCCCCTCCATTTTTGTTAAAGGCAGGCTAACTTACCTGTCACTTTTTTATAGTGCTTCAACCTGATTGGTTTGTCTCAAATTAAGCGCCTACATGTCTGCACACCTGGTGATTGTGTTTAAGCAATTTGTTTAATGGTGTGAACATTTGAAGGTCAGTGTTTCTAAATTTCAAGGAAGTGAAGTAATGACAGATTTCTGTGTTTAATGTATGCAAGTGTGTTAGTGTTTTGCAGATCACTGTTTGGTAGTTTGCAAAATGTGTGAAGCTGAAATTGTGTTTATATATCTGGGATTGACTGGTGTTTTACTCCTTCAGTGTAAGGTTGTGCTAACTGTGTAATACTTTTTATTTTTGTTTGTCAGCAACTAGAAATACCTGAAAATGAAAAGCTGATGCAACTTCAAGGTAAACATGTAAATCACATAACAATTTCGCTCTAATGGCCAGCTGCGTTCCGATTTAATATTTCCATTAATTTATTAATTTATGTTTTAATTGCAGTAGTAAAATGCATTTATTTAATTGTGTATAAGTATGTGTATTGTTCCAAATAATTCATATAATATACTATGTATATAATTGGCACGGTGTATATAATGGTCTTAGTGGTTCGCCTCTCAGCACTGGGGATTTCCGGCTCAAATCCCAATCTGGTTGGAGTTTCCCGTGTCTGCATGGGTTTTCTCCGGGTTCAGTGGTTGCCCCCCACATTCTAAAAACATGCATCAAGGTGAACCGAATGCTCCAAATTGCCATATAATGTGTGTGTGTATGTGTATATGTGTCTGTGTGAGGGTGTGCCCAAAGCCCGAAACATTCTTCCCTAAATGCAACCCTGGAGGCGGGTTAAGCGGAACATAATGGATAGATGGATGAATATATAATTTATATGATAATACAGACAAATCAGCACAGTTAAAACTATATAAGGTCCAAAAATAACTGTATAATTTCCCTGTGTGTGTGTGTGTGTGTGTGTGTGTGTGTGTGTGTGTGTGTGTGTGTGTGTGTGTGTGTGTGTGTGTGTGTGTGTGTGTGTGTGTGTGTGTGTGTGTGTGTGTGTGTGTGTGTGTGTGGGGGTGTGTGTGTGTGTGTGTGTGTGTGTGTGT
>JAFMOD010000809.1:0-13627 GCA_019802435.1 Corydoras maculifer | reverse complement strand
CTTACGGACAGATTTGGGAAGAGCATTCCACCATTTTGCAGTGGTGGACGCCACGGAGTGAGACTTACCTGCTCGGTGAGGTGGAATCGTCAGGCGGCAATCATCGCTGGAGCGAAGAGAACGGGTCGGAGTGTATTTAGGAAAGATGGGGTGAAGGTAGGAGGGGGCGGATCCGGAAATGGTTCTGTATGCTAGAGTCAGTGACTTGAACTGAATGCGAGCAGCTACAGGAAGCCAATCGAGGGAAGTGAGTAAAGGAGAGACATGAGTTCGCTTGGGCGAACATGAGTTCGCTTGGGCATCCATCCATCCATCCATCCATCCAGGGCACCAATCTATCGCCGAGCACACACACTCACTTACACAAACACACACAGACACAGACAGACACACACACACAAACAAACTATATGTGGGAGGGAGTTCTGTGAGAGGAAATCGGAGAATCCGGAGGAAACCCACGCGAACCGGGAATCCCTGGCGATGAGAGGCTAACATGCTAACCACTAAGCCACCCTGCCACTCATGCTACAGTATAAATTTATTTATTTCCTGAGTCACTTATTTAAATTATTGCTGGAGGAGATGCATATATCTCCTGTGTATATATATATATATATATATATATATATATATAGATAGATAGATAGATAGATAGATAGATAGATAGCCCAGTGATGGATTGCCGCCCTGGCTGTATCTGCCCAGCACCCGAAATGTTTGTCCCTGGAAGGGCATGGGGTTTCCCCCCCCCACCACCACCACCATCACCACCACATGCACTTATTCACACTTACACACTCACACTCACTAACTCACACACTCACACACTCACATATTTCAGACTGAATAACATCATTTGCAGATACACATCTCTTTCAAGAGCTTATTATCTGATCCCTCAATACATTTAACTCAAAGAACTCGGAGGAAACCCAGAGAGAACATGCAAACTTTATCCAAATTGAGGTTCAATTTGGGAGGAAACCCAGGGAAAACATGAAAACTTTACCCAAATTGAGATTCAAACCTGAATCCCCAGCGCTGAGAAGCAGACATGCTAACCACTTTGCCATGTGCCACTGTTTTGATCTTTCTTATCAATGTTTTATTTAATTCAATTCTTGTGTCCTATGTCAAGTCATTGTATCTCCCAATGCTGTCCTTTAAGAACCACTGTTGTTTTCCCGCTATCACACATGCAATGTCAGACCCACCCCCATCCCATTCATGCAGTTTGGTATCAATGCCTTAGTGTAGTATGCCTTTTGCTCTTTTAGCTAATTTTAAAAAAATCTTTTTACTTTCAACACTTTATTGATTAGTCTTGATTTACTTGTAGTAGTTTATTACATCAGTTGATTTTCAATACATTGAATTCAACTGAAATTGTTTTTGTCCTAAAATTATGTGTATCAACAAGTTTAGTTATGTGTTGAAAGCTATGAAGTTTAATTCATAGACATATTTAAATGTTTCAGTTGTTTAAAACTGAATGTTGGTAGGTGTGCCTGTTTATAATCATACAAATACAATACAAACAAAGTGTAGTTTGTATGCAATAATCCTCCAGACAACTAAAACTTAACATTGTCCACAAACTAGCTAATCTAATTAAGAGCTGCAGTTTTCTGCAAAAAGAGCTGCAGAAAACATTTATCTAATGCCTAATATATCCCATCTATTCACAGGTGCCATGACAAAGAGATAATCAGTGTTATTCATTTCGCCTCAGTGGTCATAATGATTTGCGTGGTCAGAGGGCCTTTCCTGACTCATCCCTACAATTTATCTGAGCTTGGGACCAGCATTATCAGTGCACATTCCTAATGGCTAGGTAAATTTAGTGTCTCTAATTTAGCAAAAGGGTTAATTGCTGTACCACTGTGCTGTCCATATATATGTTTTTAGATAACAATACACTCCAGTTTTTTTATATAACAGAAGACAAATTGTATAAAGTATATCAAAATTGAACAAATGTAGATAAGCAAATACAAAGCAGTCCCTTTCGCCTCATCTATCCCACTATCTTCTTGCCGTGTTAAAATGAGCAAAGACTGTTGGCAACTTACTGATGCACGAAAGAAAAGAACAGATACAAGGGACCAATAATGAGACGAGCAATTAAAAACGAAACCAGGCCTCCTCCAGCCGGCTTCCCTCCTACTCTCCCTCTCTCCTCCTCACTTGCCTTGTTATTGATCACCTTTAACCTCACCGTTCAGCAGTGTCAGAGTTACCATTTAGGCTCTCCCAAGGGCTAAGAAGCTATCGATGGCACCCTTGCCCCATAAATCATTACAGGGCCTGCCGTGTCTGCGCCCAGGGGGCTGACATTCAGGGCCACCAGCCCACAGCTCCCCACAGCATGCCCCCAAGGGTCAGAGGTCATTAAGACGCCCTCATGCCCAGCGCTCCTCTGGCCCACTGCTGCCACTGCTTTGATTTTTAAATCAGAACAAAGGTCAGCAGGAGCTACGTCCCCCTCCGAGCTGTGTGTGTGTGTGTGTGTGTGTATGTGTGTGTGTGTGTGAAATGCTTGTAATCGCACTCAAATTTGACTAGTGTTTTAGCATGATTAGCAAGTGAGGAAGAAGATGAAAAAAATGAATCCTTAAAGCACAAGTATCTCTTACAGGTGCATAAGTATACATATGTTTGGACAACAATAAACTATATACGAGCCATTGGCGGCATGGTGGCTTAGTGGTTAGCATGTTCGCCTCTCAGCGCTAGGGATTCCTGGTTCGAATCCCCATCTGGGTGGAGTTTCCCTGTGTCCGCGTGGGTTTCCTCCGGGTTCTCCGGTTTCCTCTCACAGTCCAAAAACATGGATGAAGTCAATTTAATTCTCCAAATTGCCCCATATAGTGTGTGTGTGTGTGTGTGTGTGTGTGTGTGTGAGTGAGAGTGTGCCCAGCGATGGACCCTGTCCTGGGTCTATCTGCCCAGCGCCCGAAACGTTCTCCCCTGGAGGGGCATGGGGAACCCCACCGCGACCCTACTAGAGGATAAAGCGGGAGATAATAAATGAATAAATGAATATATATGAGCCATTCATGACAAGTTGCTGGTCCAGCACCAGGTCGACATACAGATGCAGTTTTAAAAATTTGCGTGGAAACTAAAAGCCTGTTGGGAAGAACATGCTAGCTCCACTCATCTAGAAATCAAATCAAAGATGCATAAACAATTACTTGCTTAAATCCACTACTTACCATTTTAGCAGCTTTGTAATGAAAAACTTTATTGCTTATTTTTAATAAATCATGTTAAACCAGTAGTTCATGTGAAATAGTTCTGTTGTCCAAAAAAAGTCTGGCTCTTTGTATTTTGGTAAATTGCAATCCACTGCTCAAAACCCAATTTTACTGTTGTTTTGTGAAATGAATGTTTTCCTTAGGCCAAAAAAATTAGGATACAACATTAAGGTGTTACTGCTACTTTAAGAATAGTACAACATAAGATTTTGTAGTTTTTATAAATACTTCCTTTGGAGTTGCTCAGTTGTTGCTTTCTTTCACTTGCATACAGCACAGTTTAAAAATATCAACACTATAAAAAATAACATAATAAAAAATAGCTTATTTTTAATATTTTTTATTAAGTGTCAAAACACACCCACCTTCAACCTCAGAAGTGTTTATTTTAAATATTTCTTTAGATTTATGACACAGCATTACGTTAGTTAGATTACAGGATCAGCCATGGAGCAATGACGGTTAGCCTTGCTAACTTTGGTGGACTCCAGGTTTGATAGGACTTCAGATTGATAGTTCTATGAGATACCCCATCCAACAGCCCCATTCACATATGAAGTTAATTACAAACATTCAGGTTGTATATTTAAACTTCAAGAGTATCCTGCTAATAAGTATCTTTAGTTGTGATATTTCACTATTAGAAACATGCAAAAATTCACCTGCAGTAGATATAAAATAAATAACAAAGCAATGTAAGTCATGGTGAAAAGGACATTGAAAACTGCAATTAACAATGAAACAAATCTGATTTTTACCATGTTTTTAAAGGGGGGATTTTTAGGAGGAGGAATGGACACTATAGTAATGATTAAGAGTAAAGCACGTGTGATTATCAGGTTTCTATATATATGTAGTGATGTTGTGCAATTGAACATCACTTTACAAGTATTTGTTTGAGTGGAAATGACAGTTTTTATGTACATGTATGTACACACAGCTTTAGTAGTGTAAAGCAATATTATTTGTTTAATCCTGGCAATATAATTCCCTGGAATATATTTCATTATGAGGCTCAGTGGCTTAGTGGTTAGCACGTTCACCTCTCAGCGCTAGGGATTCCTGGTTTGAATTCCAATCTGTGTGCAGTTTCCATGTTCTCCCCGTGTCCGCGTGGATTTCCTCCGGGTTCTCTGGTTTCCTCCCACAGTCCAAAAACATGGCTCAAGGTGAATTGAATTCTCCAAATTGCCCCATATAGAGTGTGTTTGTGTGAGTGAGTATGTGCCCAACGATGGATTGGCACCCTGTCCTGGGTGTATCTGCCCAGCGCCCGAAACGTTCTTCCTGGATGGGCATGGGGAACCCCCCCACAACCCTAGTACAGGACAAAGTGGAAGATAATGGATGGATATTTATGTCATGAAAAGTATGAGCAAGAGTTTCACAGCACAAAACATAAAATTTTGAGACCGTCAGCAAAAAAACATGATTGCTTTATTTATTTATCTAATTATGTACAATAGATGCTGTGAGGTTGACACTTCCAGCTCTCTTGCCTGCCTTGCAGTCAGAGCCACCGTCTTTCAGCTGTACAACTGTCCTGTAGACTTTCTCTTTTATTCTGGCAGATACTTGTCTATCACAGATCAGTCCTGCAACTTTATGCCATCCACACAACGATGCCTACACTTTTTTATATGTCTGCCACATTTTCCATGACATTGTTCATGACACTCTGATTTTTGTAGTGTAAGTACAAAACTCTTTGCATCCTCTCTCTCATTCATACACATGCAATGTATATTGTATATATTGTCTATATGTATACTGGCAAAGAACAATGGATTACATACAATTACAACAATTATTACATACAAGCATGTAAACTGCTCAGTTCCAACAACCCCAAGCGCGACCACGTCCCTGCTTATATCCGCACACCAAACAGGCTTGCTTTTCCACTGGTGGGGCAACCTGACAATATACAGAAAATAAGCACAGACGAGTCACAAATTATGACCTCTTATTTACAAATCCACATTTGATCACATAGGTGAAGACTAAATATTTGAGAAAATCAAAGGCTTTTCACTACAATTCTACTTTATTAATTCCTTTAAAATTTGCTAAGTGACTGATCAATGACCATGCTATAGCTATTAAAGGCTTAATATTTTGAATTTTCTTAATTTTTGTTTGAGAATCCAGTGAGTAATTTAAAAGGTGTCTATTAAAGGCTTAATATTTTGAATTTTCTTAATTTTAGTTTGAGAATCCAGTGAGTAATTTAAAAGGTGTCTAAACTATCAGGGTTAATTACGTAATTAAAAATTAAATGTATGCCATGGGCTATAAACATCTATTAGTGTATAGATGACAACATATGCTGAGCATGCGGGTATCCAAGTCAGAAGGATGCAGTGAGTGACAGTGGATGAGTATGTTTGTAGGCCTAGTGCAGGGACCTATGGCAAATAAGTGAAGCATATTTCAAAAGCCAACTGGTCTACTTATTTACGGGGGAAGAAAGCAACAAATACACCATGAAAAAGACATCATGTGTTTAAAGTGTGCATTTGCCGGGAGGAGACGTTTTATGGGGGTGGGCTGACAGCTTTCACATCTTTCTCTTTCCCTCCTCTCATGCGCTTTCCAACGCTTCCACTCCCTCAAGCCGTCAATTAGTGAGCCATGGCTTCTACAGGCCAAGTTCTTTCTCACATGTGCCTTTGTTGCCATGCTACTGGCTGCTGCAGTCAGGCTGAGCTTTTGAAGGTTTGGATAAGACGGGAGCAGGTTATCCGTGGATCCTCTCTAGGGAATGCGTGCCTCCCAGGATAAACAGATTGTAAAAGAGGGAGGCTAAAGGCTCTTTCAACCACCCAGGCTTGCTTACACACCAGAGGGACTTGACTGGGGGCCAGTTATTGCACTCTCAAAGGTCTCTTCAAGTGGCCTTCAAACAAGACTGTTGAGAAGAGGGCTTTCCTGCAACAGAGACTGGAGAGCACTTGAACGATGCTCAGGCGGTTCAACAACAAATAAAAACCACTAATTAGCAGCTAACAATTTGCAATATTAATGGTTATAAGATCCTTCCTGAGTCCCAGACATAACAGTTTATGTGGTACTTACAAATAAATAACTGAAATAAGATGCAGTTAGAAAATATAAAAACCACTTCATTTTACACCCAAGAAAAGTCCCAAAGTTCCAGTGACAGTGTGTTCCAATGTTTCAGTAGATGGGCATTTTCTTAAAAGAACACAAAAAATGTGGTAAAATTTTACATTAAAAAAGTGACCTGCAGAGAACCCCTTATCTAAATCCACCTTCTTTTCTACCATTCATTTTCTTAATTGAATACCAAAAATTACAACACATTTAATCTCATAGCTAAGAGAAAAAAGACACAAGTGCCTGTGGTTTTCTAATGGTATGTCCAACAAATTCATGTGGATATAATGATTAGTTGTTTACATACTGTTGGTCAAGTATTGTATGAACACAGAGGGCTACTTTGACTTCCTTTGACATTACAAGCATGAGCTCTCACAATACATTTTTCACCACACTTTTGACTATGTAGCTTATTTCTAACACAATATCTGGACTAAACAAATTTTCCAAATCAAAGTGTACCTCTGAAACAATGGTTATGCAGGAGCCTTCACTGGGGTTGAGAGGTCGAGCCACCCACTCACATCACCATGTGACAAAAGAGGTCTGAGGAATGCTGTAGATCAGCACTTAGCCAGAACATCCTAACCAGCTTTGCCTTGTCCTGCCCTATCATTACCTAACACACAACCCTCCACCCGAATCATGCAAACATAGTTTGGACATACACAAGAAAAGTCTCTAAAGCCACTCTGAAACCTTACAGCCTCTGCTTGGACATACAATAGTGTCATGGTGTGTAAGAGTTTGTTTATGTGTAGTAGGTTACAGATAGGGGGTTTAGTGACCAATTGGCTGAAGATGTCTCATGCTAGTCACACTTGAATGTGTCTGTTGTGAGCGCAATAGGGAAACGCGTTGGAGGAGAGGCCTACGCATGCCTGCCATTTGAATGGATGGAATTCAAGATGGCTGGACAGACAAGTTGAGCATGTGCATGCGAAACAATGCCTCTCTCTTGTTCTTCCACTCTCTCCCTTTCTCACCATCCCTGACACTGGCTTTTCATTATTCTTATCCCAATTCTCTTTGCTCTTTTGGTCCCATGTGCCATCCTGTGTTCATTCCCCTTCCAATTCATTACCACTGAGAGGCCTTCAGATGTGTTCGGAATCACAGAAGGAAATAGATATTTTATGATAAAGTTGGTGATGAAGAACATCTGAACAGGGCACTGTTCCTCCTCTGATCTTTTCCTGCATTATTTCCAATTCGAAGGACTTCGCTCATGCCAGCGTGCCATCAAGAAAGATGAAAATCAAGGAACAACCAAAGTGTGTCACCTGACCCAGAAAGAAATCTTACTAAATAGCAATGTGTGATTGATTACAGGCCTTACTTTAGGATTAATCCATTGATAAAGTGAGTGACTAATTCTGTAGACGTTAACAATATAGTTATAGGCTGCCAATGCCCTACTATGCACCTGTGAAAGGAAAATATACTAATATGTATAATATTAGAAGTACATTTGTAACCAAAGTTTCAAGTCAATGTTTTTTCAACTGTTTGAACTGTCTATTGTAAGCAGAATCTGTAATTTAATAATTTCAACTTATTCATTCATTCATTCATTCATTATCTCCCGCTTATCCTTTATTAGGGTCGCGGTGGGGTTCCCCATGCCCATCCAGGGGAGAACGTCTCGGGCGCTGGGCAGATACACCCAGGACAGGGCGCCAATCCATTGCTGGGCACACACTCACTCACACAGACACACTCTATAGGGGGCAATTTTTGAGAATTCAATTAACTTGATCCATGTTTTTGGACTGTGGGAGGAAACCGGAGAACCCGGAGGAAACCCACGCAGACACGGGGAGAACATGGAAACTCCACCCAGATGGGGATTCGAACCGGGAATCCCTAGCGCTGAGAGGCGAACGTGCTAACCACTAAGCCACCGTGCCGCCTCAACTTATTCAACTTATTAAATTATTAAATTAAATAATTTCGTCAAACCAGTGAAATACCTGTTAATAACGTTCCATGTTTATTTAATAATAGGGATCAACATAATTATTCAATATAATAACAATTGAAATAAAATGAAATCCTTTCATTCATTCATTCATTATCTCCCGCTTATCCTCTATTAGGGTCGCGGTGGGGTTCCCCATGCCCATCCAGGGGAGAACGTCTCGGGCGCTGGGCAGATAGACCCAGGACAGGGCGCCAATCCATTGCTGGGCACACACTCACTCACACAGACACACTCTAAACAGGGCAATTTTTGAGAATTCACTTAACTTGATCCATGTTTTTGGACTGTGGGAGGAAACCGGAGAACCCGGAGGAAACCCACGCAGACACGGGGAGAACATGGAAACTCCACCCAGATGGGGATTCGAACCGGGAATCCCTAGCGCTGAGAGGCGAACGTGCTAACCACTAAGCCACCGTGCCGCCCTAAAATGAAATCAAAATACATATTTATGTTACATGTTTTTTTTAAGGCAATTGGTATAAATTGCATAAACTTGCATAAACATGCATAAACAGTTAGGGAATAATTGTGGCAGTTAGGGGATAATTGTGGAGGGGCAGAACCCTTGTGATAACAAACCTGCATCCCTCTACCCCATGGCATCCCAAAATGGAGAATAAGTCACCTTAATTTGGGGAGTAGGCAGCGTCATGATATTTAAAGATTGACTTTTGCCTTTAAGTATTCATAATGCACACTAAGGTAGAAAGTAATTAGCTTCTCTAATATAGATGCTGGCCACAGCAATAAACATTAAAATACCTCTAAAGTTGTCAAGGACCAGACCAGAGCCAGACCTTACCAATGAGGTGCCATGAACAAAATTATGGTTATTACTTTTTGTGTTTAGAGGAGAATATGTGACCTTTGGGTGCTAAAATATATTAATGAAGAATAGCTGTGGCTAGCAAAGTCAAGATAACAATATCACCTTAACTACATTAAAACCTATAATGGTTAAAAAGGCTTTAATATTTAAAAACAACAATGATAGATGACAACTATAGCATTTATATAAATAAACATAACAAAGAATGGGTAATTTAAACTTATAAGATAAGATAAACCTTTATTTGTCCCACAATGGGGAAATTCACAAATTTATCAGGCTGTGTTTAAACTGTCATTCATTCATTCATTATCTCCCGCTTATCCTCTATTAGGGTCGCGGTGGGGTTCCCCATGCCCATCCAGGGGAGAACGTCTCGGGCGCTGGGCAGATAGACCCAGGACAGGGCGCCAATCCATCTCTGGGCACACACTCACTCACACAGACACACTCTATATGGGACAATTTTAAGAATTCAATTAACTTTATCCATGTTTTTGGACTGTGGGAGGAAACCGGAGAACCTGGAGGAAACCCACGCAGACACGGGGAGAACATGGAAACTCCACCCAGATGGGGATTCGAACCGGGAATCCCTAGCGCTGAGAGGCGAACGTGCTAACCACTAAGCCACCGTGCCGCCTTGTGTTTAAACTTCTGTCTAAATAAAATTTTCTTTAGTTTAAATTTTACACTGGAGTGAAATAATCACACCCTTCAAAATGCTTGCATTGCTGAACTTATATATGTATAGCAATTGTACATTAATATACTTAGCAAACTGAACCAGGGTTGCTAAGTGCCACCCGAAAAGGTGACTGTGTTTAAAGCAGCACTGTCCACATAGTACAGTAGAACATGTCTGTGGCAGCGTTGTCCGAAGGGAAGTTGTCTGTAGCACTAGCAGGGATGCCCTCTAATGCTGTCAGAGCTACTCATTAAAAGGCTCATTGCGCAAACAGGGTGAGATAAAGCACTCATTGGATCAAGTTAATTGAATTCTCAAAATTGCCCCATATAGAGTGTGTCTGTGTGAGTGAGTGTGTGCCCAGCGATGGATTGGTGCCCTGTCCTGGGTGTATCTGCCCAGCGCCCGAGAAGTTCTCCCCTGGATGGGCATGGGGAACCCCACCGCGACCCTAATAGAGGATAAGTGGGAGATAATGAATGGATGAATGAATGAATGAATACTGATTAATATTGTGATGTCAGCCACTAGAAAAGGTAGGGGCGGAGATATAGACCAGTTTCTGGCATGTGTTACAACCACTATAACATTTGCTCCATTTGGTTGTTCTTTTTTATACTTCTTGCTAGAAAACGTTCTAATAAAAAAATAAGTAAACCTGTTCAACATGCCAACCATTTAAAGGGCATTTCCTTGTACTCCTTGTGTGTTCCTTGTACTAAAGAAGATGTGGGTGAAATACTGGGAGAAAATTAGGATTTATCTTTTATTGGTCAAGGTTAGCACTTTTTAAAATGTACTAGGTTCAGTCATGGTGGAATTCTAAATATAAAGTACTAAAAATTATATATAAAGTTATCAAGATTCTATAATTGCAGGAAAGGCTTAATTTTGATAACTCATTACACTAATATATGGATGCTTTGATTTTAGTCATCTATCACATTTTAGCCCTAATTAAAGTAAAGCAGACCACTTTGCTACTAACACCCCCTCTTCATGAGCTGACTGTTTCCTTGGTGTCTGATTTCCCCCACCCTCCTGACAGGTGCCACAGTAAGGAGATAATCAATGTTGGCTTATTAGTGTATATACACCTTAAACAAGAAGATCCCTGTAAAACATTTAAAGGGTTGGTTAAGAACTTTTGTTCTTCATTTTAAAACTTTAGAGGAACCTTGAGGTACTTAAGGTTAATAATTCCTTGAAGAATGTAGAAACATCCATAACAAGTTAATCACATTTCGTTTATAAGAAAAGACCCAGCACTTCCAACTAGTTATGTAAAATAATAATTCAGTAAATATATTATAATGATTTCACATATGGCAAAAAAGATTTAACATCATTGAATTTAACATTATACAATGAAAAAATTACTCCAAACCCTGAAAAATGGGGACAGGTATTTGCCCCATTACATATGCTTACATTTTTCTGATTATTAAAGAAAATTTTATATCATGCAAAGATAAATAAATGAATACAAAATGCAGTTTTTCAATAACGATATAACCTATTAACTGGTTGTGTGGCAGCAACTGTGGTTGCGATAACTAAAAATTAGTCTTTCACATCACTGTGGAGAAAAATTGGTCCATACTGCTTTGCAAAATTATTATAATTCAGCCAATTGGAGTGTTATTTAAACTGTTTAAATTCATGGCCCAGCATCTTTATCGGATTTGTTTTTTTAAGCCATTCAGAATCCTAGTCCACTTGTGCTTAAGGTCACAAACTCATGAGCAGACATTCTCCTTTAGAATTTTGTGATAGAGAACAGAATACATGTTTTTTTTCAATTACAGCATGTTGTCCAGGTCCTGAAGCACATAACAGCCCAAAATCATTTCACTACCACCAGAAATATCAGATGAAACTGATATTTACATCTTTACATGTTTACACCTGTCACAAGTCTTTATTCGTCTCATCAGAGCACAGAAAATTTTATCAAAAGTTTTTGGGATCATCAAAATGCAGTGGATTTCACCATGCAAATTTCCCACGGATGCCATTTTTGTCCACTCTCTTACTCATTCATCATTTTCTTTGTTCGTTAATTATTAATGCTTACATGAACTAAGGTAAGTGAGGCCTACAGTGTTTTAGTTGTTTTTATGGATTCTTTTGTGAGCTCCTGAATAAGTTCACATCCACTCCTGGGAAGGTTCACCATGTACATGTGCCTTGCTTTTTCCATTTGTGGCTAATAACTCTCACTAGGTTGTTGCAATCCCAATGCAATCATGATGACTTTGTAACCTTTTCCAGAGTGATAGAAGTAACTGGTTTTGTTTTTTATCTGATAGGGGAAAATTGTGCTGTTTTTTAAAACCTATTAGCTACTTCATGATGCTAGACAGGTTCTATTCAAATGATTTTCTAACGGCAGCTAATGGTCTGGCAGCTATCAGGCCTGAGTTTGGCTAGTGAAACAGCTCACTAAAATTAAATGAGTTCCTGTCTGTTTGTTAAAATGGGCAATAGCCTATTTTACACAGGTTTATGGTTTTAACATCAGCAATCAAAGTGACAATGCGAAAAGGAAAAAAAGTGAGCGTGAGCAACACAAAAATATTTTAAGCAGATAAAACTCTTATTGAGCTGTTCCTCCTCTTTAGGTAATTTCTACTCTATGGTTCTCTTGTCATTTAAAAACAAAGTATCTGGTTGTTGAAGTGAAACTTTTGATCTGCTCTCAGACACAACGCAAAGCTACAGCAGTTCAGAATCATCCACGTGTTGTCTGTTCAACTCCCACAAAGAAGGGCTTCTTCTCAAAATTTAGAGTCCCATAAAAACATTATTGTCCGGCTTTGGGGATCATTTGTCCACTCCTCAATGTAATCCAAAACCAAAATGTTGACCTCGCCAGTCTTTTAGGGTGAATTTTTCAAATTCTGTGCCCCCTTGACCGCTGTTGTGCCCACTCTGACGTCCTTTGCTGCACTTTCCCTTAGTGTGCCTACGCAAAAAGTCAGAACAGAGGTATTTTAAAGGGCAGAGTCTTATAGAGGCAGTTTGTGTTTGGGTTGTTGGTTGACTAATACTCTAAACAGAAGCTTTACTGTGTCATGTTTGTGTGCATGAACTACATTTTGACATCCTACTCCCTTTGGTAACCCACAAAGCATGTCTCACAGTGGTCCACTTTTCTTTTTTTTCTCCATGGCCATGAATGTAAAGGCTCAAAATATGACCAATGCACATGACTGCACTTGAGTGCACTGCATACCTGCCAAGCAAATGGGGCAAGGTCACATTACTCTATTAAGCATATTAAAATGTTGCAATTATGATAATTGCCATCTTCTAATGTACATTTAGCTAGCCTTGGTCCAGGCAATTAATCATAATGGATTAGCCAATGACGGAGAAATGAGGGGTATTGGTCACATGATCTTTAGGTTCCTCTGATTAGTTCATGTTCATGCCCATGGCTGAACCTATTTAATTCTGCATTTCATTCACTTAAGTGACTTTATGTTTTAATTGTGGTAGTAATAAAGTTAGAAAATGCATCGTTAATTATGTTTAAAGCAGACACTAAAGGAGTATACTTGTAACGTATTTTATTATATATTTTTTGAATATTAACTTTTTCACTGTTTTGTTCTGTTTTTATTATTCGTTTATAGTTTTATCTTCAATTCCATCCCTGAAACACAAGGGACAAAATAAAATAATCACATAGACTAATTTGCAGAGAGAAGTATGGGTTTGTGGAGTGTGGA
>JAFMOD010000808.1:234631-262223 GCA_019802435.1 Corydoras maculifer | reverse complement strand
CTGAATTGACTCTATTAAACCAACGAAAGTGCAGACATATTAGCACAGTTTGGTGTTGGGTTGCATGATCTGCTTTTGTGCAGAAACCTTTCCTTGGCATTTTTAAACATGCAGCATCCCTTCACATCATTAACCCAACTGCCCTGAATGTCTGATCTCTGTGGCTTTGACCTCATTCACTGTATCCATCACCAATTAAAACAAATTAGGGAAGAAATCTGCCAAGGTCAGACTCCTCATACATCTTTTGGCTTAAAAGATCAAAGGACATGAAGCAAGAGGGAGATGATAAGGAGCTTGATGTGTTTACAGGTAAATAGTGATATTTTATTGTATATGTAGCCTTTTATTGAATGTGAAATTTAATTTTCTGGTAAAATGCATTGCTCTTAATAATTTAAATCAGTTTAAAATGTGGTTATTTGATTATTATATGTTATAATATAATGTAATAAATGACTAAATATTGCAGTAAAACCCATTGTACACCAGCCAACCACAACATTAAAACATAAAAAGTTTAGTTTAAGAATGATTTATACTTATTTATAAAATTTGTAGTTCCAGTCCATATATATGATTGGCTGAGCCGCTTGTCCAGCCGTGACGTTATTTACAATATTTAACACTTCTGACCACTTTGCATTTACATTAATGTGTTATATACAATACATTATTTTAAATCATGTATAATAAATGGTTATGCAGATTAATATAATCAACAAGCCGATTCCCAAAGAGCACTAAGCATGTTGCAACTGATGTTTATATTATTGTGTTCTATAATATGGTCACTGGATAAGAAACCATTTATCCAGTTATTCAGTGATAAAGTGTTCACTAGATTACATGGCGGAAGACCAGTTAATTAATGATTTTGTTTTCATTATACACATTTAGGATTTAAACCTTGTTTTGTTCATTATAGTGTGTTTGTAATAACACTTTTTCCCACGATTTATTTACAATTCTGGATCCCCAGCACTAAGAGGCTTAGAATTTAATTATTTTTAATAAAATTCAATTTCAAAAAATTCTACAAAATTAAACAATTAAAAAAAAACATCCTTCAAAAAAAGGTAATTCCAGTGGCTGTAAATAGTTTTTTAAAGGTTTTAATGTGTTTCTTTAGTTAGTCTATGTGAATCATGTTGTAGATCTCACACTGTTTTAAGTTGTACACAAGTTACACTAATAAAATTGTCACACAAGTTACACTAATAATTTAGATTTTTATAATACAGAGTGTTAACATTATTATTAATAATGCTTGATTAATGCTATGCCATGTGATGGTAGTGCAGCAGTGCTGAAGGAGGAAAGGCGAAGCCGGCAGCGTTGTTCATTAACAGTAATTACCACACCACACTATGTGGTGTGATGACCATGTGTAGCATTTATTAGCTGAAACATTACATGCTGTGGGGAGAAAGATTCCAACAGGAGAGGGACATTCGGCTAGCTACATCAGCCAAAAGCATAATTGACTAGAGAAACACAAACAGTTTTAAAGTAAACAAAACCATTACAGATAATGCAGATGAAAGGCAAGTAGCCTAGACTTTGATCCAATAGTGTTTGTTACACTAAGCAGGTGAAGAATAAGTATTATAAGTTTCTTAACAGATATATGATATTAAGATAAATCATGCATTTTTTTGTCAGCAAAAAGTACACCTTTTATCAAAAAGGATGGCTGTGTATCAAGTAGGATGCCTCAAAGGCATTACTATAAAGAAATATTACCTCCTGCTATTGATGTTGACTGCAATAGAGGCATTGCAGTAGGTAACCATTTTCACCAAATTGGAACTGCACAGCACCTTACAATTTTATCTGCAGCTGTCAGGGGCATAATAAGAAAACGATGGATAACAAGTGGACGTCTGTCAGCCTTCCGCTCATCAAGAAATTGCGTGGGTTCCAGCTTACACTGTACATAATTTGATGGACAATAAAATAGCTCTGCTGAGCATTTTAGAATCTTGAAATTATCAGGGAGTTTCTGTGCAAACGGGCTGCAGGGATGGGCCACATCTTAAGGGTAGGTTGCCGACCACTCCAGCCAACCAAAGTGACAGTGCATCAAGCACTCCAATACCACAACTACATGCCAATCAGGAATGACGAGATGCACCTTTTGAAGTTAATACTTAAATTTGAACAAAGAAGCACCTCTGACTGTACCATTTTCAAGCCACTTATTGTAAACTTATTGTTTAGGGTCTCAAGAGAAGTTCACCAAAGGCAGTAGTACTCACATTAACCTTTTTGTTGGTGCAACTTGCCTCCACCCTCACTAACACGTCTAATCATAATTACAATTTTTAGCTTTGGTTTCATCAAGTATGTCTGCTAGGAGTGCCAAAATATTTGTTTGTGAATCTAAAGAGAATTTAGTTGTAGATGTAAAGTACAGCATGCCCTAGTTTATTTAATTATTTTGCAACCAACCTATATGCTGCTTTGGTTGGCAGTTTTATTGTTGCACACTCATATCTGTGCTTGGCAAATTGGCCAGTCATGGCCAAAAGTTTTGAGAATGATACAAATATTAATTTTTAGAAAGTCTACTGCTTCAGTTTTTATAATGGCAATTTGCATATACTCCAGAATGTTATAAAGAGTGATCAGCTTAACAGCAATTAATTGCAAAGTCAATATTTGCCTAGAAAATGCACTTTATCCCCAAAAACACATTTCAACTTCATTGCAGCCCTGCCTTAAAAGCACCAGCTAACATCGTTTCAGTGATTGCTCCATTAACACAGGTGTGGGTGTTGATGAGGACAGGGCTGGAGATCAATCTGTCATGATTAAGTAAGAATGACACCACTGGACACTTTAAAAGGAGGCTGGTGCTTGGCATCATTGTTTTGCTTCTGTTAACCATGGTTATCTCGAAAGAAACACGTGCAGTCATCATTGCACTGCACAAAAATGGCCTAACAGGGAAGAGTATTGCAGCTAGAAAGATTGCACCTCAGTCAACAATCTATCGCATCATCAAGACCTTCAACTAGAGAGGTTCAATTGAAAGACCAGCAGGCGCCAGGACTGTCTCTTAAAAGCGTTTCAGCTGCGGGATCGGGCTACCAGCAGTGCAGAGCTTGCTCAGGAATGGCATTAGGCAGGTGTGAGTGCATCTGCATTTAGCTACTTCATCGTTAATACATAGCATTTATTCCACTTTTTGTCCCACACTACTCTTCAAATTGTGGTGTTGTTGTTAGCGTTTAAAATCCTTCGAAGCTCTTGTACTCAACATAAGCAGCTCATCTTCATTGAAGAATAAATACAATCTAATGCAAGTGATTACCGTATACCACCCTCCAGCAATATACAGAGTTTATTAAAGAATTTGGTGAATTTCTTTCTAACATAGTAATCTCATCAGACAAGGCCTTAATAGTCGGTGACTTCAATGTTCACTTTGAAAACCCACTAGACTCATTTAAATTAGCCTTTGACTCTATCCTCGATTCCATGGGCATTACTCAAAGTGTAGTTGGTAAAACACATTGCTGTAAACATACATTAGACTTAGTTTTATCACATGGCATTAACATTAATAATTTAACTATTGTTCCACTAAGTGAGGTCATCTCTGATAATCATTTAATAACCTACGATTTAGAAATTGATATTGATCCACTCATTAAACCACGATATGATATGAAGCGTGCAATTATTCCTTCTACTGCTGCGTCATTCCCACCAGAACATTTACCAGAATTAAATATTAAACCAGCATCAGGACCCGATGAACTTGAAAACACAGCTGAATACCTTCTACATCTACAACCTTAGACAGTGATGCTCCACTTAAACTTAAATAAACTTAAATAAATTCATCACTTAAAATAGGCTATGTCCCCAAAAATCTGAAGTGTGCAGTCATTAAACCATTACTTGAAAAACCTAAATTAGATCCCCTAATACTGTCCAACTATAGACCAATATCAAACCTTTCTTTTGTCTCTAAAATCCTAGAAAAAATTGTGTTCAACCAGCTGAATCTTCTAACTTATAACGTTCATGACGTTTTTCAGTCAGGTTTTAGGTCTCATCATAGCACTGAGAGAGCCTCAATTAAAGTTGTTAATGACTTATTAATGTCCTCTGATAATAGCCAAATCTCTTTGCTTGTATTATTAGAACTTAGTGCAGCCTTTGACACTATAGACCATAACATCTTAGTTGATAGATTAGAAAACACTGTGGGCGATACAGGATCTGCACTCCAGTGGTTTAAATCCTACCTGACAGATCGATATCAATTCACCTGTTTTAACAACCAATGTTCTGATCTTGCTAAAGTTAAATATGGTGTTCCGCAAGGGTCAGTTCTGGGTCCACTCCTATTTGCGCTATTGATGCTTCCATTGGGGTCAATTATTCGCAAACATGGAATCAGTTTCCACTCTTATGCAGATGATACACAGTTATAAATTTCAGCTAACCCTAATGATTTTTGTTCAGTCAGTAAGCTCGAGTACTGCATCCAAGATATTACTTTATGATAGTTGGACCCAAGGACAAAATTAACAAAGCTTCTAACACTATGTTAAACCTTGATAACTCTTTAATTAGACCCAGCTCATCTGTAAATAATCTCGGTGTCATTATTGATTCAGATCTCTCCTTTACAAAGCACATTAGCAATATTACTCGAATTGCATTTTTTCACCTTCATAACATTTCGAAGCTACGAAATATCCTCTCCCTCCAAGATGCAGAAAAACTAATTCATGTTTTTTTACCTCAAGGTTAGATTATTGTAATTCACTTCTGACAGGATGTTCAAATAAATCATTACATAAATTACAACTTGTTCAAAATGCTGCAGCTAGAGTTTTAACTAAAATCAAAAAGTTTGATCATATCAGTCCTGTGTTATCAAACTTGCACTGGCTACCAGTTCAGTTTCGTATTGAGTACAAAATTTTATATATAACATATAAAATTCTACATAATCAGGCTCCACAGTATCTGAGTGAGCTGATTCAATTGTACAAGCCAACATGTGAGCTCAGATCTCAAAGTGCTGGTTTACTTTTAGCTCCTAGAATAAATAAAATTACTGCTAGTGGAAGAGCACTCTCCCACAAGGCTTCTCAACTTTGGAAGAGCCTTCCAGTTACTGTTCGTGATTCTGAATCACTATTAATATTTAAAAATAAATTAAAAACACATTTATTTATTCTTGCATTTAATTAATCCCCTGTAGATAAAGATGTAGATCTCAGGCTTGGCTGTGTTGGGGTGGTAATCTGTGATCAGTGTGTGCTGGCGTTTCACCTCATCATTAATGGGGGGGTGTGGCGCTGAAATGATGCTGTTCCGGGGCGCCATCTCAACTATGTAGAGTCTGCAGTATCTGCCTCTTTTAGTTATGCTGATCTAGTCAGTGATGCCGGAGTCATATTCTGCACTGTGTCACTCAATTACTTATTAATTAAATGCTGTGCTTTATTATTAGCTCTAACTGCCTTCTTTTGTCTGTTTCTTTTGAGGTGTGACCGGCTTCCTAGAGGTGTAGTCAGACCTTCATCCATGGCTCTGCCGACGAATACTGGATGGAACCTGAATATTAATTGGACTGGCGGTCCTGCAGGACCCCCTTAATGGACTTACATATAGTTTTCCAGGTGTTAGTTTTCCATTTGTTAAATATCTGTACATGGCTGCCCTACACTGTTGTTACTGCCTGGCTGCTCAAGGAGGATGAGTCCCCCACTGAGTCTTGGTCCTCCCAAGGTTTCTTCCTTAAATAACAGCATAACAGGAAGTTTTTTCTTGCCACTGTCGCTTCGGCTTGCTCTTTGGGGGTTTAAAGGTTATTCATTCTGTAAATCTGCTTTGTGACAATATACTGTTGTAAAAAGCGCTATATAAATAAATTACTTGAACTTAAAAAAAATTACTTGAACTGTGAGGCGGAGACTCTTGGAGCAAGGCCTGGTCTCAAGGAGGGCAGCAAAGAAGCCACTTATCTCCAGAAAAAACATCAGGGACAGACTGATATTCTGCAAAAGGTACAGGGAGTGGACTGCTGAGACATCTGGAAAACAGCTTATTCGGAGAAGACGAGATGAGCGCTACCACCAGTCTTGTCTCATGCTAACTGTAAAGCATCCTGAAACCATTCATGTGTGGGGTTGCTTCTCAGCCAAGGGAATCAGCTCTCTCACAGTCTTGCCTAAAAACACAGCCATGAATAAAGAATGGTACTAGAATGTCCTCCGAGAGCAACTTCTCCCAACCATGCAAGAGCAGTTTGGTGATCAACAATGCCTTTTCCAGCATGATGGAGCACCTTGCCATGAAGCAAAGGTGATATCTACATGGCTCAGGGAACAAAACATAGAGATTTTAGGTCCATGGCCTGGAAACTCCCCAGATTTTAATTCCATTGAGAACTTGTGGTCAATCATCAAAAGACGGGTGGACAAACGAAAACCTACACATTCTGACAAAATGCAAGCATTGATTGTGCAAGAATGGACTGCTATCAGTCAGCATTTGGTCCAGAAGTTGATTGAGAGCATGCCAGGGAGAATTGCATAGGTTCTGAAGAAGAAGGGTTCCCTTGTGAGGGCGAGGGCGTCGTGACCCCTTGTGATCTCAAGGGCAACGTGACCCCTTGAGGATGCGGGTGCGTCGTGACCCTTGAAGGGCTCGAGGGCTACGTGACCCCTTGAGGAAGCGGAGACGACGTAACCCCTTGAGGCTGCGGAGGTGATGCGACCCCTTGTGAGCACGGCAGCGTCGTGACCCCTTGTGAACGCGAGGGCAACGTGACCCCTTGAGGATGCGGGGGCGTCGTGACCCTTGAAGAACGCGAGGGCTACGTGACCCCTTGAGGAAGCGGAGACGACATGACCCCTTGAGGCTGCGGGGGTGATGCGAACCCTTGTGAGCGCGGCGGCGCCATGGCCCTTTGTGAGCGCGATGGGCGACGTGACCCCGAGCGCGGGTGATCCGTGGAGCCAGTAGGCTCGCACGGAGGCTCGTGTGGAGGTTGCGGAGGATTGCGTGGCGGATTCCTGGCAGCGAGAAAAAACTCGCAGAGCGGGTGATCCGTGGAGCCAGGTGGCTCGCGCGGATGAACGCACGCCGGATTATTGCCCCGTCCAGGTGCTCGCCGTTGGAACGGGCATCTGAACCCAGGGCGAACCTGGCTAGGAACGCCGTTTCGAACCGGCTGGCCGAGGTGAGACAGTCGTCCCTTGTGGCCACTAGGCCCTCGGCCCACCTCAGTGCAGGTCCCAGGAGTCGGGAGAGGTAGAACTGCACCCTCTCTCGGTCCGAAAGCTCGTGACTGGTCACCAGTTCAAACACCCTGCGACAGCCGATAATGTAAGGGAGTGGCTTCAAAGCCACCCCGTCGCAGGGTGCCGGGTGCTTGATCGGGGCCAAGAGAGGGAGCACAATCTCTTCATAATCCGGGACCCGTTCAATTCCCCTCATCGCTCCAACCTCCGGGGAGCGAGCACTGCAGCAGAATTAGATGGCGGGGCTAGCGCCAAGCTAAAGTGGCCGATTGCTGCAGTCGGGGAAATAGCTATTGGCAGGGCTAGCGCCGGGTTAAAGTAGCCGGGATGCTGCAGCCGGGGACTCGGCTAATGGCGGAGCTAGCGCCGAGTTAATACAGCAAATGCTGCAGCCGCAGGATGGGCTATTGGCGGGGCTAGCGCCGAATTAATATAGCCGGTGCTGCAGCCGAAAGATGCGGCTGATGGCGAGCTAGCGCCAATGCTAACGCCGCTAATGCGCTCTTGCAGCCGGAACGGACCGAAACCCAGGGTACGCGGCCACGGAGATGTAAAGAAATAAGAGGCGCTTTCCCGGATGAGGACACCTGGACATCGCGGGGGTTGGAGGCCAGCATTTCTGTTACGATCGGGTGGCGCAGTCCGTCCGATGGCGGCGCAGAGCGGTGCGGTGTGGTTTAAGGAAGCGAGCCAGGCGACCAGGTAAGCAAATAAAGAGGAGTTTTAATAGCTGAAGTCAGCGGGAACGCCGCTGAAGGCACGGTGAGACGTGCCGGGAGCAAACACTTAAAAAATAACCAAACCAAACACGAAAACACCCGACGTAGCATCTTTGCATCCATATAAATACACATACACAGAATGCTGGCCTGCTGACGCAGGGCGCATGCGCGCTTTAAGTGTAGTCAGCAGGCCACATGTGATCAGGTAGGACCTAATCCCAGCTCAAGGGGATGGGCCCTACCTATGGGATCCCTAAACGGCCAAAAACCCAAAACAAGGGAGACAGGGGGGAGTGGCCTAGCACTCCCAACCTGACGCATAAAAACCAGAGAGCAGCAGATCATGTGAAAATATAATATTTGTGTCATTCTCAAAACTTTTGGCCCTGACTATATGCTTTTTTGCATCTGAGTGTACATGTATGTTATGCTCACGCCATGGTAAGTGACACACACAAGTTATTATCTCAGAAGAACAGATTTTTTTGTTATCTCAGAAGAACAGACTTTATTGGATTGTAATGTCAGACCGGCATCTAGTGCTGAGTGCGGCCTAACCTCACTAGCATTCACAGTCTTAATGAAGTTGGCATGTTCTCCCCATTGCATGAGGTAATTTTCTTTTACCTTTTAAAAAACAGTTAAGCATTGGAATTGAAAGTTATAATCATAACAGAATAGGATTTCAGCATCTGATTTAATAGAATAACTGTATTGGAAATGTTGTAGTCATGAACCAAATTGGTGATGTGGATTAGAGAATCATGTCGTAAGCACAACGTATAAATATACTGTATATTTTCTTTTACTTATGTCCTTTAAGAGGCTCAGTAGTTTTAGGGTTCGAGCTTGATCGCAACTAAATGACCACTTGCATTGGTATTGCCAATACCAATTTCTTTTCCCTATCACTGGGTTAAGAGTTCTCCTGCCTTGGCAGTGGCCCTTTAGAGAAACTAGGAACTAACTGAGACTAAAGATAGTTAAGATTATAATATTAATTTAATACTAAAAAAGTTATATTAATACTTTCACTTCATTAATCATTCTGCATAAAGAATGTTGGTTACATGTGAAAGGTGCATAATGATGAATTTATAATACATTATATTATTATACTATTATATTATACTATTATACTAGTTGATGTTGTTTCCAAATTAGACTAATACAAATTTTTGCTTGTAAATTCTGTCACCATATGCATTTGTACTTATAATGTCCTTGTGATTTTTTAGCTAAAACCTGACATGATTTATTTGCCTGCTCCATGTTTATTCATATGCTTATGCTCAGCTTGGAGAGCAAAAACTCTTGCCTGGGTCTCCTGTGCTGCACCAAATTTATGCATGGCAGCAGAAATTAATTAGGCATCAATTACCACATGCTAATTGCTAGGCATTGCTTTATTGCTGTTAAGTAATTTGTAAAGCTGTTGCAGAAAAGCAGTTGATAACTGTTTCATGCTCTGGTATTCTGCTCACTATCAAAACAAGAGGGAGCAAACCAGAAGCAAACAAAACTGGAGGGAAAGGAACCTTGTAAAGTAAACAATATTAGCAAGCTCCTCATTAGGAAAATTGGGCTGTGGGTCAGAATGTTCTTGAAACAGAAATGCTGTTTCAGCGTTTGTTGAGTGTAGTCAGAGTTTGGATTAATTTTGTGGTAAAGTCAGATCAGTAGAATAAAATACAGTGAAATGTTATGTCTTCTGGTCTAATAGGGTATGGGAGAAAGATCAGCAGTGATTTCAGAACATTCTGTGTGTGGGCATGTGCATGTGTGTCTGGTGCTGCTTTAGTGCTGTAATTGTATTATTAAGTCACAATTTCATTATTGTCTGCTTAAAAGATGTTGAAGGCCTATTTAAGGTTCTTTCAGACCTCCTTTATAGGCTATACAATAACCAGCGGTAGGAGAGACCAAGATGGGGCATTGAGGTCCAAACTGAATAAACGCAGTCAGAGTGAACCCCTGACCCATTGTCATACAAGGCCTCACAAAAAAACAGCAGCCATGTTGTAACCATATGTAAGATGATTTTTATGCTTTGCTGGACAACAGAATACAAAGCAAAAAAGCAGAATGCATTTTTCAGTCACTTAGGTTCTACTCAAAGATGAATTCTTTGTGTCCTATATCAACAGGCTACCTACCTCTCAAATCCTTTCTACATTATGGTGAAACTGACTTTCATCACTTAATTTTCTGTCATGGCTTAAGGATCTGAATACAAATATTTTTCTCTTTTTGCTCTCCTTTTTAAAACTCTAAATACAGGTCACTGTAAACTATAAACTTACACTAGCAATTATATTGTGAAAAAGGGCTGTAAGGGCAAAGTAATAGTTAAGATTCGCTTTACTCATCAAAATATTCCGTAGAGAATGTTCCTGCTCTCCACATAGCCTCCTACTCCTGTTTACTAAGAATACATTACTGCACAATCACTCTCCAGTTTACAGTCTAATAAATACGTGTGTGTGTTACTCTATGATAAAATAAAAATATCAGTCCCTTATCTAGGTAGCTTATTGAGGTCTACGAGGAATTAAAAACCCGTGAACATAAGGGTGTCAATGTGTAAAAAATTTGGAAACAAATAAAGACACTAGAACAACCATATCAAACTTCATAAGGCATCTAAAAACAAACCTAAAATTATCTGTTTAGTTTACACTAACCACTTAGCCAGCAATATATATAAAGGTAATATATAAAATTCTGTTAATTTTCCTCTCCTGTCTTTGAAGTGATACTTAAGTAGTTGTTGTTGACTTTACAAAACAAAAATGATATCAATGTATGTTTGATCTGTATCAAGAACTGTTTAAAAGAGCCTAGAAATGGTCACTTTTTCTACGTAAAATAATTCATAGAATTTATACAAAGAAAATTATATTCATTGAAGACTTGTGTAACCCTGGTCCTAGCTTATTTCTGAATAAAATAAAATTATATTGTACATGATACATAGATAAATAAGATTTATATAATATAAATCTATTTAATCTATTTAATTTATATGATATAAATCTTCTAAATATAAATATAGAAAAATGTATTAAACATAGAAATAAACACGCACAATGTTCTTCATGTGCATTTATTCATTCATTCATTCATTATCTCCCGCTTAACCTCTATTAGGGTCGCGGTGGGGTTCCCCATGCCCATCCAGGGTAGAACGTCTCGGGCGCTGGGCAGATAGACCCAGGACAGGGCGCCAATCCATCGCTGGGCACACACTCACTCACACACACACACTCTATATGGGGCAATTTTTGAGAATTCAATTAACTTGATCCATGTTTTTGGACTGTGGGAGGAAACCGGAGAGCCCAGAGAAAACCCACGCAGACACGGGGAGAACATGGAAACTCCAACCAGATGGAGATTCGAACCGGGAATCCCTAGCGCTGAGAGGCGAATGTGCTAACCACTAAGCCACCGTGCCGCCCCATGTGCATTTAATTAATATTAAAATGACAAAAAGTGTTTTGTTGAATAAAATGAAAAGACCTGGGGACATTCACATGCTTAAATTCAATAATCAGAAGCCGTCAGTACCTTTTGCGCTTCTGGATATTTCCTGCTAGAGTGAGAACAAGACACTGTTTGCAGAGTTTTGCTAATGTAGCATTAGGACTCTGTATAAAATATTTCATTTTTGCCTATTGAAAGTTAGAGCTAAAAACAGCCAAATACTTGTGACTTCACTGGACACCAGCCTAAAACCTTTTTCGTGACTTATATTTATCTCTCTTTAAAGAAACATCTGCGAGATGCTCAGCCAGATCCAGAGATCTTAATAAGTGCAGTGAGTGGAGTAAGTAAAATTGTTTTACTCCATGCATCAGCATAGTATGATACAATACAAAGCAGAACAACAGTAAACTAAAGGGAATTTTAGGCTTAAGCTGTCCAGACCGCTGCTACCAGGTCTGGCCTCTGTATTTTGAAGCTGGTGCAGGTCACAGCCCTGCCTTTTGGAAGAAAGATGATAAAAGCAATTTTGGATTTTGGCTATGCACTTTTATTAATCACAAAGTCAGAAACATACCCTTACACTCCTCACGCAAAAGTAGCCCGCGCTCATCCTTATATCCCCATGCCACAAGGCATGCTGGGAAAACCTGCGGGAATGATTATGATTGGCGGGGCAACCTTTTAGATTCAAGAAAAAAAGGAAATAAAAATATAAATAGATAAAAACAAAGCAAATGTGTAACACTTAAACAAAACAATGCCCTCTGCCCAAAATCAATTGGAAATCTTTAAAAAATCTGTAAAAATTCTTTTGGCAAGTATGTTTTGGATGAGTAACACAACTGAACGAGGCTTAGTCAGGTTAAACTCCACCCATTTATATGCAGATAGGTGAAAAAGCAGCCATGATAAGAAAAAGCCAAAAACAAGATACTATTCACTGAGAGAGTAAGCCAGTAAAGCATCAAAGCTTAACCAAAAAATACAGATCTTTACAGAGCAACACAGGACACAGACTTTAAAAGAGAATAACAGGATGGTTGCTAAAACAGAGCTTACTGGAGGTTGAAGCAAAAATAAACACAAGCACAATTGACTAAACCTTAAAGGGTGTCATGGTGGTGCACTAGTTAGTGCTTTTGTCTCATACCAAGAAGGTCCAAGGTTTGATTACCAGTGATGCAACGATACTAAACTGTCCAAGCCATAATGGGTGTGCATTCGTGAAACTATTTTAAGCCTTGGAAAAATATAAGGGTTACGTCAGGAAGGGCATTCAGTGTTAAAACGTGTCTAATAGGCCAGAGGAATGGATAGCTTAGTGGGGGTGGACGGTAATCAAAGGAAATGAACAAAACTGCTAATGACAAGTGTGCAGTCCTTTGAAGCTGGTGCAAGACATGCAGCAGGGAGAGAGATCGCAGCAACAACAGGAACAGGCTTTATTAACATGAATTACAAAATATGCATTATGCTGTCTGGTGTAACTGCTTTTCAAGTTTTCAAGCTACTTTCAAGTCTCTCTTACTGCTGCAAAGCCTTCCGTCCCACTTCCCAGCTTCATCCGTTCCTCTCTGGCCCTCCAATTGTGTCAAGTTGATGTGGCAACTCTATGATATCACTCACACACACACACACACACACACACACACACACACACACACACACACGACAAACAGGTGTGGCTAACATATATTTCTGAAATATAGCATATCTTCATTTGAATATGCAGTGCTAAAAACTTTATAGATTGCTTTTGCATTTTTAGAGTAAGTTTTCAGGTAAAAGCTTTTGTTTGAATTTCACAACTCACTGTAGTTCTTGTATTATCATAATCCAAACATTTATAAATTTTTCAAGCTTTTGACCAGTATGGTCATTTAATTTACTGATTTCACAATAAACCACTATATTCAATAATAAATGTATTGTATGTATGATGTGAGGCAGACACAATATCTTCTAAATCATATTAGCCTGTTGTACTTCAACCATAATTACTTTTTCCCAAGGCCTAGGGACCCATGGACAAAACATTTTTTTTATGGATGGAGACATGAACTGTCAAAGTAATTTACTCATATCCTGGCATATTTATTTAATGCTAAGAAGTTAAACATATACAGCGAAGAACAGATTTATGCTCCACACTTGCAACCTGAGCAAATAAGGTTTAGGTGTATGTTCCTGACTTGAACAATAATGTAGTAAAGCAGATGTAGATTACAATGCTTAAAAATGAATTTTTATTCATTTTAATTTTTTAAAAAAATTTTTTTTTAGCCTTAATAGCCTTTAAATTAGCGATGTGCACAGTTCTGTTATGATTAAAGGTGATTCTTTACACCTACAGATGCATTTGCAATTAACCACGCTCCTCAGCTGTGTGTAGATACTATGCACAGTACCAGCTTTTAAATAAGGCATAGCATTCAGCACGCCTGTGAGATCTTTTATACCTTTTTATGAGCCTGCAGTGTCCCCATGATTCTGGACGGCCACAGGTGGCAAAGCGCAGTAGTTCATGCCAGCATTCACTGTATGGAATCAGATAGGGTGGACTGTTTTGCACACTTTTTTCCATTTGTTTAGCTACAATTGAGCTTAATTTCCTGGGAAATTAGAATGCCATGGGTTGAGTCAGATCAGAGCATCATTCATTGTACAGAATAGACACAATATAGGCCCAGTATAGAGAAGCAATTTAAAGCAACCAATTTAAATTGAATCCATATTTTTGGCTGTGGGATGAAAACGGAACCTGGAGAATATCAATGCGGCCACGGGGAGAACAAGAAAACTCTACCCAGATGGAATTTCGCACCTGGATCCCCAGCGCCGAGAGGGCCAAACAAGCCACCATTTTTATTTTTAAATAAAAAGATGTTTTTATTTAATTTCAATCAGAAAATCCATGGAAATATTACATTTGGCATGGGATGCTTTTACAAAGTATGGAAAATTCTCTATAGCTAATAAAATTATTATATTTGAGTACATGATACCTGCTATTCATTAAAAACAACTACATCACACATGTAATATTTACTAGAAAACCTTGCGCAAAATAATCAGAGATAATGTCATAAAACCCAGAAATTCCAGGTAAAAAACAGTTTGAGGGCCAAATTATGATAGATACAGATATGAAGATAGATATAGGGGCTTGAACCATTAACAGCCTTTAAGTAGTCTAGTGTATCAACCTTATTAGCCATTACTGCTATACCACAGCCTACATTAAATATATTCATTCATTCATTCAAAATCTTCCGCATTATGTTCTGCTATCCTATATTAGGGTCACGGGGGGGTTCCCTATGCCCATCCAGGGGAGAACGTTTCGGGCGCTGGGCAGATACACCCAGGACAGGGCGTCAATCTATCGCTGGGCACACACTCACGCACACATACACACTCTATATGGGGCAATTTGGAGAACTCAATTAACTTGATCCATGTTTTTGGACTGTGGGAGGAAACCAGAGAACCCGGAGGAAACCCACGCGGACACAAGGAGAACATGGAAACTCCACCCAGATGGGGATTCGAACCGGGAATCTCTAATGCTGAGAGGCAAACGCCCTACATTAAATATATTCTCTGAAAATCTAATAGAGCTTAATATTTTGTAACTAAGATTTGAAGTAACAATAGTTTTGCTGGAAATTGTCACAATGTGTCATAATTGATCAAATTTACCCTTCATTTTAAATACTAACTAGTAAGTTGTTTAATAATAATTATTATTTTTAGGAATTAAAATAGTGTGTTTTTTGTAATTTCCCCCCATGCAGTGCCTGCTTGTTCATTTTCTTATGAAGATGTTAACAGGTGGATATATGTTATGGGTTTATTTCCATATTGTGTATCTGTGATAATCTGGCACATTAAAGATGCTAATACCAATAAGCACAGATAACCCTTTTACATTTACATTCAAAAAAGGCTTTTAGGCAAAAGCCTTGGCAACAGGATTCTGTAATGAGCCCAGAACTTGTACTCACTTCAAAGCCTTGATCCTCCAAATTGGAAATTATTACACGTTAAGCCCTTGACAAGGGCTTCAGGATCGAAAATATTGATATCTTGCCTGGGACAATAAATCCAGGCCATCTCTTTTTGCATCTTGTATGGCTCACCCACACACAGCTACTGTTCACAGAACCTTATTTAAATTTTTCTGTAACAAATTAATTCCACCATTTCCACACGATTGAATTAGTGGGTGAGAGCTCGGGCCATCACAAGTGTTCAGCTCCTTGTGGAGACAAATTGCCAGCCCGGACAGTGGGGTAACAAGCGGCGAGTGTTGAGTCCCTGATAATCTTCCCACTAATTCTCCATTACAGCAAAATGAAGCCATAAATCTTCCTGACAGGTGATCGATGTAAACATTGTTTCCCCCCATGATTGCCAGCAATCCCAGCGGAGGTACTGTCCGCTCACAATCCACTGAAATTACTCCCTGTGCTAGCCCTCCCTTGGAAAAAAAAGAGTGAATGGCACAATAGCCTTACGTTCTTTCCTGTCAAAAAAGTGAACATTTTGTGTGGACTATACTAAGTGAATAGACGTGTGGTCATTGTCTTTGCAATCAAGGTCACAGTCAGGGAAACCAAAAATATATTGGTTTATAAATAGCCAGCTATCCAATAAGATGAAAATCAGATAGATAAAGAGGGTGTAAATTGAGACATTTAGCTACTAGCATTTTAAACCAAAAGCAAAGGCTGAACTGTGTGGTGGTGTGTATTATATTACATTATATCCTTTATCGAGTGTCATTAATGTCCTGTAAAGGAGCAGTGGAAGTACCCTGTGGCTTGGCCCGTGGCCTCAATCCATGTGCACTTAATTCTAGAACAGATACTATAGGTTCTCTCAAAGCTTGGCAGCTCAATCATGTCCCAGCTACATTTCAGTTTACACAATAATCTCATCCATTACTGCCATCATAGTTCCTCTATGCCCTTAAATGAAATACCTACATCTTCGCTTTACTCCCCAGATTTGTAAACCTTCTAATCTGCCTTTATAATTTAAATTTAGTCAAAGCGATTTGTACAAAATTCAAAGTATCTCTTGAGGTTTATAGAGATTTTTAGAGTTGTTTTTGTTTTCTTTTATGCTTCCTTTACCCTACTTCAGTGTCAGACAAATAGACCTTACATTTAATTTCTTTGATGATACAAAGAATGTCTAATTTCTAATTTTCTTTTGTTTCTCTCTCCCAGTGACATGACAAAAGCAGTTATAAAAAGATTAAGTTGTCAAGCAGTCAGAGCTCAGAGCATATTATCAGGCTGTTAACTGTCTGGTAATATTATACACTGTTATTAAATCATGAATGCAATTACAAAGGCCTAACTTATTTAAAAAAAGCTGCATGTAATCTCAGTGTCATATTCTTCCAGAATTTAAAGGTCCAAGTTGCAAATGACATGCAAACACTAATCTAAATTGATCACACATCCACTAAACAATGCTACTAATATGTGAGAAACAAAATGTCTGTATTTCATATACTTCATCCTGGCTCATGAGTTCTATATTTAGTTAAACTAATTCAGCTCCAGCATCTCCAGTCGCTGTGTGGGCAGTATTGTACCATCAGACCTACTGTGGGATTGTATTTATGAGAGCCATTTCGAGCAAAGCCTGAGGGGCATCCATAAAGGACAAGGTGAGCCCTCTCTGAACAGACATCTTCTATTGGCTTTAAAGGTTACTGCTCCTCCAATTGGTCCCAGACTGGCAGTGTCACTTGTAGTATGACTTCATCACCCCGAGAGAGGAGGACAAGATGAAAGCAAAACAGTTTGTGGCCATCTATCAATGTCTATCTCAAATTACCACTCGACCAATCACCAAGCAGGATCAATAGAAAGTGGAAGCAGAATGAAGGAGACCTGGGGGTACATCAGCCCACAGATGGAGGAATAACTAATCAATACAAGTGGATTTTTGTTATTGTAAAAACTTGCTTTCAGAAGAAGAGCACGGCTACACAGTACTAAAGATGTTCCATGAGGTTCCCGAGAGTCTAAGATAGGCCAAACACTTACTTCAAAGGAAGATCAGTATAAGAGGTCACAAGAGCAGCAGAACTTCATATTGTTATAAACCAAACATCCAACAAGTGGTCATACATTATTGATTTTGCATTAGTGAACTTCAAGAATGCTAAAGTAAACATGAAATATGTTTCTCTTCAAAATATATTGTGCAACAGTCCTGATTATTGATGCTTTTTTCCAGACTAATGGCGGTTTGATCACTGCCAATAGTTTATTGGCAGCCAAAATGGGCTGATTAATGTTGCTTTAACAAAGTTAGGATAATTTCTAGAGCAATGCTAAATGACTTTAATCAACAAATTGAATGCTTAAATAGAAAAGATTGATCATGATATTTAGCCATATTCTACAAGTGGCCCTGTTTTATGTCCGGTTGCCATTTGCTTAGATCACAAACAATTAGTCACACATTTGGGAAATCATTAGCTCACCACATGGTAATTGATGATGGGTTACCATGTTCCTGTGTAAACATATTATCAGTATCAGTCTTGTACATATTCTAGTTCCTGTATTGTAATAACATGAAACAAAATAATCCAATTGCATTTTTTTTGCATAATTAGTGGTAATGTGATATCTATGGCTAGGGGGGTTTAACTTTAGCCACAAAAATAGGACCTAGAAGAAGTAGGAACCAAAACATTTCCTTTAGTTGTGTTTGCACATTCTCCGCCCACTTTTCTGCATCTTGGCTAAATCCAGGCAGCACCCATTCCAAGCAGCTAGGACAGGAAAGCAGTCTATGCAGCTGCCTGGTGACCCTCTTTTTATTTTTGTTACTTCCTATTTGACATCATTTTTTCTCTTTTAAAAGTGATATTTCTGAACTAATTTTTGTTTGACAGTGAAAATGTATTTTATTTAGAAAAATGAAAATTTTAACATCCAGATGCTTGAAAATGAATAAAATTGGTAGTTTCCATGACCAGCCATCTGATTTTTGTATGAATATCTCTTATTTTTTGTAATTAATATCTCTGTCAATTTTTGATTCTAGTGAATCTGATGAGCTGAAGCTTTGGCTAAACACTGAACTGTCTATTTCTGCAATGACTGATGTCATCAGCTCAGTCATCTTATTTAAGCATACATATCCAGGCCCTTTAAGATATTATTTTCAAAACATTAAAGGGGTCAAAAGGCAAAACAAGATTGCATAAACATCCAATTAATCTTGTGAATAATTTGTCTGTGGTCAAGTATTGATTTCCTCCCCCTCTTTTGGAGTGTTGGAGCTGTGTAAAGCCCAGGGCCACAGTGATGCTAAGCATAACCGCGTAATCATCCCACAACTTTCTTGATGGAAACTGTTAGTATGAATGTGTTTTTCTTTTCTTAAAATGGCCTCATGAGATTTTATTTAAGTGATTCAAGGGCCAGAGTGAAAATGGAGAATGAGGTGGGAAACAGCTGTTCAGAGTTGTGTCTTAGCATGCAAGGTTCGAGATGTCTCAGAGTTTGGCTTGGCTAAATGTACAGAGCGGCCAAGAGCAGTGACCTCTGTGAAGTTCATTATTACCAATATGTGAAAATCTCAAATTGCAAACAAGACCTACATGCCTACATGATGCTTTTACATACAGCTTTATTGCACTCATTATTTCTTTAGCTGTTTATTTCATTCATGTATTCTTGTCATTTTTATGTGGAGAAGAGATGACATGTCCCGGGGCATGTTATTATTTTTGAAAAATTCAACGATTTAAAGTGTAACATTTACAGACTCCAAGGTCACAGCTGTGCGGGTAGAGTTTTTTTTTTTCCTTTTTCTTTTTTACCCTCTCTGCAAATCGATTGTTTCTAAAGAGCTCAAACAGAGTGCAAGGACTCTAGGGTCCTCCAGCAGTGCAGTCAGAGGGAAAGCGCTAGTAGGGACACAGGCGTAGGGTGATAGCATTCTTTCACTTTTCTGAAAGCACGGCAGCCTGACCTTAAAGTTCAGGGTAAGCGGGCGGTTTGGCGCTAGTACAGGAGTGTCAGGCCCGGAAGTCAGTCGCCCAGGCTTGTATAGTGCATCTCCTTCTGCCTTTGCCAAGATCCTAAACAGTAAAAAGGTTTGTTTATATTTTGTCAGGAATGGAAAGTAAAAAAATTGATTTTTCCTGCATTTATTAAGTCCTGATTACAAGATCAGTTGTACTCTAAATAGAGCTTTTAAAAGTTGACCATCCAACGCTTGTTTAAAACATGAGGGCATGGAACAGGTTAAAGGCCTGTCTCTGAGTAACCCAACTGAATATACATAGGACCATGGTTGGCCAATACATAATACAAGAAAAGACAGAAAACAAAAAAGAGTTTAATGAGAAGTTAAAAGTCAGTGCTGTTGAGCAAGGAGCTTTTAATAACTTGGGGCAGCATACTTTGATGTGCTTCTGTTTAAATGCCTATGTTACTATGCCCAGACATGACCACATTTCTTATGTCGTCTGTGGACCACTTAGCATGTGCTGATTTCCATAATCAAAATTAACCACAATTTACAAGTATTATTAGAAACATTATTGCTGACCAGAGTTGCATGTGAACTCTACTGTAACTACAGTAAAGGAGGAATCCTGCCCACTCCTTTAAAATTAAAAGAATCCACTGTGAATCCACCTTTCTGTCTCCCAGTGGAAGTGCCCACTCTCTCTCTCTTACTTGCTTCTCGAAGTTCCATGTACATTGACGGTGACAGTGCTTGGCACTCCAGCCCCACAGGGGGTCAGCCGTGTAAGGAACATAAAAGGCCAATTTAATTTAACGCGTCCGCTGCTCCCAAGTATTTTAATTCAGACAGCTGTGACGGAGGAGTTAATATTTTACTTGTCAGAAGCCAGGCCGGGGCCACTGAATCATAGTAATTCTCATTAAGAGGCTCTCCCCTAGCAGCACCCTAATTCAAAATAATGAAAGTAAAGACTGAGAGAGATTCTAATTCTAGTTGAGACCTATCTTTTAATATTCTATCCTTGATGGATTAGGTAAGTGGGAAATTCATCTTGGATCATGGGGCCTAATTCAATAAGGGATCATTCCAGGAGTATTGCATTTTATAATAATGTCATTTAAAGTGTCGTCTTCCATTCTGACTGTCCTATATGTATGCTTATATAATGGTGCCAGAGGGATAAACTTTTACAGGGGGAACCCCCACCCCCACCCCATCCTCATGCTCCCTCTTTTGTTCTTTCTCTCTTACTCAGACTCCCTCTCCACCTCCATCTTTCTCTGTCGCCCTCACTTCCCTCTTCTTGAAATTGCTAAGATTTTAAGTCTGCGGGCACAAAATCAATTTCTCAGTGAAAATTTAAATAACTCAAGGCAAACGGATTATACATATTAAGCCAATAGTACGTATTGATATTTAACCAATTATCATAAATTAAATGGTGTTGGCAAAACAACTGTTGAATATGATATGTGTTAAAATGAAATTAATACATCATAGATGGCAATAATTGTGTTTTGATTTCTATGTATTAATGCTTCATGAATGTTAATGTTTTACTGAACACAAATTCAACATGTACATGGGTTCACTATGGTAATTAATAATCTGCAGTTGTCATGTCAGACTGTTCAATAATTGGTCCCACAATAAATATTTTAAAAAATGGCAACAAAGACTATGTCTATTTCAACTTTAATAAGTCTCTCTCTCTCTCTCTCTCTCTCTCTCTCTCTCTCTATATATATATATATATATATATATATATATATATATATGGGTTAAATTCATGCAGAACTCACAAACCCTTATGTCACTCTTTAAATTAAAAATAATATATAAACATTTTTTGTTAGGAAATAGCCACTTATGCTGTGCAAACGTAAAACAACATTTGTTAATTAATAACCAGGGGTAGATTTCCCAAAAGTGTCGTAGCGCTAAGTACTTAAGAACATTCTTAAATTCTTAAATTACGAGCCTTTCCCGAATGCCCATCCAGACACGCTTTATATGGGGCAATTTGGAGAACTTACATGACTCGATTCATGGGTTTTTTGGACTGTGGGAGGAAACCCACGTGGACATGGGAGAACATGGAAATTCCACCCAGATGGGGATAGTGAAGAGAGAGTGAAGACGGCATTTATGTTCCTGCCAAATTGTCAGGGTTTGGGAGTGCTAGGCCACTCCCCCCTGTTTTCGTATTTTGGTTTTGGCCGTTCGGGGTTCCCGTAGGTAGGACCCATCCCCTAGAGCTGGGATTGGGTCCTATGTGGCCTTCTGACTACACTTAAAGTGCGCATGCGCCCTGAGTCAGCAGGCCAGCATTATATATGCTATACATGCGTTTAGCGCGTTGTTTGCTATGTTTTTTGTGTTTATTGGCATTTGACTGGCATTAATAGGCCAGTCCGCCTTAGAACCCTCAAGGGGTCACGTTGCTCTAGTGCTCTCTTTCCTCCGCGCCGCCTTAGGGCCCCAAAAGTGCGTCGCCATCCTCATGCCCTCTATGAGGCCTCACCGACTTCGCGCTATCCACCGGCCGTCGCGTCCTCATACGGACCTGGGTCCCCCCGGTTGTTTTGAGGGGGCGATATGTCAGGGTTGAGAGTGCTAGGCCACTCCCCCCTGTTTTCGTATTTCGGTTTTGGCCATTCGGGGTTCCCGTAGGTAGGACCCATCCTCTAGAGCTGGGATTGGGTCCTACCTAATTACATGTGGCCTGCTGACTACACTTAAAGCGCGCATGCGCCCTGAGTCAGCAGGCCAGCATTATATATGCTATACATGCGTTTAGCGTATTGTTTGCTATGTTTTCGGTGTTAGTTTTGTTTGTTTGTTTTTCGAGTTTTGCTCCCGGCATGTCCTTCCGTGCCTTCAGCGGCGTTCCCGCTGATTTCTGCATTAAAGATCCTCTTGGTTGCTTACCTGGTCGCCCGGCTTGCTTCTTTGCACCACACCGAACCACGCAACGCCGCCGTTGATCAGACGGCTCCACCCGGCTTGTAACACAAATACAGTTTATGCTTGATCTATTAGTTTAATTGCAAGCACTGATAGTTTCCATCCACTTTCTTCTTTGTTCATGGAACTAATCGTGCTTTGAAAAATAAGGTAATAATGTAAATAATTTGTCTTTTTGTTCTAATTAATCAAGCAACTTATTTAGTTTGCTTTCAGAAAAGTGTATATTATGCTGTTGGTTTGCCATGCCACTGAATAATGCATTCAGGTTAAAAGTGCACCCATTGATAAGCTTGCTTGGTAAGCGATTGGTCAAAAATTGGTTGTTTCCTGCTTTTTATAACAGTAGCCTAATTTAAATATGATTATTTATTGTTTATATATTTTTTTTCCTAAATTAATTGTTTATATTTTGTGCATTATAATGAGAGATTGTGTGGTAATCTGTGATTAAATTTTCGACTGACGGTGCCGTTTCAGGGGCGGAGTCTACAAAGAACGACTTAAAAGTCTCTCTTAGTCTAGGAGACTTAAGAAGGCTTTTGGGAAAGCACCGTAAAATTTGCGTTCTTGAAGTTACATCGTTCTTAAAATTGTTCGTAAGTCGCTAAGAACCCCAGATTAGTCCATTGTAAAGTGTGAAAGTATAGTACTATATATTTCTGTAAATCCAATCAGCTATCAAATATGTTGCTGATGCTGGGTCTGTTTTAAAACTGGTATATTTCATACAGTTATTCTAATTAACTAACTATACTACTTCTAACTACTAACTTCAAAAAACCTCAGCATAGTTTCAGACCATTAATTTGATGTAACACTTAGGTGTTACAACAGATAAAATTACTTTTGATTTTAAAATAGCCTTCTGTTTTGATTTTTACAATAGCCTGTTGTTACCTTACTTTGAAAAAACAAATATGATAAAAGTATTTTATTAAAACCAGAATTTATTTTCATTTCCTGGACCAAAGCAATTCTGTACTACGTTTTAGACTTGCCCAGGTTTTTTCAAGATAGTCCAGAATATTTCATGAATAATTTAATGAGTGTACCATCCCACAAATGTCACAACATTTGAAATTGTCATTATTATCATTGTTAGAAGGTTATTCGTGTTTGTTGAAACACTTTGTGTCATGGTGCGTGACGTCACACAAAAAATACCGACCTTGCTCCAAAAAACAGAAGTATTTATTAACGTATTCGTTACAAAACAAATAAGGAGAAACGAAAACCAAAAAGTCAAAACCAAAAATCATACGCCAGCGCGACGCCGGGACGAAAACCAAAGAGCGTGGCTGCAACGGGGCGACGAGGCGGTCCGTGGAACAAAGGGCAGACGAGATGTGCCAAACCGGAGTGCGATCCAATCCAGAGGAATTAGGGCTAGGAGAACAAACAGTTAGCACAGAAGAAAGCGAATCAATTCAACGCGACTGACGCAGCCACAGTGTCACTTAAATAGTGCTGTCAATTAAAAATTTGCCGACTCGCCACGCCCCCCAACAGAAGGAAGACGTGGCGGCTGAGCACTGGCAGGGGAATGGGAAGACGCCGGTCTTACATAACCCCCACCTGATGACCCGTAGCGTGTGCATGCCGCGAAGAGGAATGGATGGTCCTGTACTTACCCCGGCGTGGCTGCCGACCCCGAGGTCTGCGAGCGGGACGGTCAGAATGAGCCGAATGGAAGTCCGCGATTAGCTGAGGGTCTAGAATATCATCTGCCCCCACCCAACTGCGCTCCTCAGGGCCAAAGCCTTCCCAATCTACCAGATATTGTAATCTCCCCCCCACTCTTCTGGAGTCCAGCAGTTCAGCCACTCGATACACCTCTGGTACTCCTCTGGCCGAGGTGGTACCGGTGGCTTCAGCCCACCCGTAGTCAAGGGGACCGGACACGAAAGGCTTAAGGAGGGAGGTGTGGAAAACCGGATGTAATCGCCACTCTGGGGGAAGGTCTAGGCAGTAAACCTCGTTAATGCGTTTTAGTATACAGAACGGCCCTACGTACCTGGGCAGAAGTCTACGCGTCCCCGTAAAGCAGCGCACATTTTTAGAGCTGAGCCACACTTGATCACCCGGGGTGTAAACCGGAGCCTGTGCCCGACGTCGGTCCGCGAACCCCTTCATCCTGCGAATGGCATCCTGGATGTGCCGATGAACCTGCAACCATACTTCCTCACTACGGCGAAACCAATCATCCACTGCAGGTGCTGCCGAGGGCTCGGGATCCCAAGGCGCGAACGGAGGCTGATAGCCCAAAACGCATTGGTAGGGAGTGATGCCAGTGGCCGAATGACGCAACGAATTCTGCGCAATCTCCGCCCACGGCAGGTAGCGTGGCTAGTCCAAAGGGTTATTATGGCAGAACATGCGCAGGAATTTGTTCAGCTCTTGATGCGCCCATTCACACAACCTATTAGTCTCTGGGTGATGTCCCGACGAAAGACTCACTGAAGCCCCCAACTTCTCAAAGAATGCTCGCCAGACGGCGGAAGTAAACTGTGGACCCCGGTCCGACAAAATGTCTTCGGGAAGACGGGAGACCTTTGAGGGGAATCAATTTAACGGCCCTAGAGAAGCGGTCACTAAGAGTCATGATGGTGTTAAGTCCCTCAGATGCTGGCAGATCTGTCACGAAATCCACAGCCACATGCGACCAGGGCCGGGCCGGTATGGGTAACGGGACCAGTTTGCCGGCAGGGAGTGATTTCGGTGTTTTAAACGCGGTGCATATGGAGCACGACTTCACGAAGTTGTGCGTGTCCTTGTGAAGTGTCTCCCACCAATACTTTCTGCGAAGGAGTTGAATGGTGCGTGCGACGCCCGGATGTCCGATACTTAAGGCCGTATGTGCCCAGGTGATGAGCCGACCACGGAACGCGGGAGGTACGTACAGCGCTCCGCTAGGACAGTGGTGTGGACGGCGCGTGTTGCGCAATGCCCTCCGGATCTCCCCATCCAAGTTCCACTGTATCGCATTCAAAAAGCGTGTGGGCGGTATGATAGGACGTAAACGATCGGGGTCCGGTGTATGGTCCTCATGCAGGCAGGAAAGGGCATCAGCGGCCGTATTAGAGCTGCCTGGTCTGAACGAAATGATAAATTTAAAACTGTTAAAAAATAGTGACCAGCGGGCCTGGCGGGCATTTAGATGGCGAGCTTCCTTAATGTACTGGAGATTTTTATGATCTGTAATAACAGAAAACGGGGTAGTGGTGCCGATCAACCAATGCCTCCACTCTTCAAGAGCCAGTTTAACCGCTAATAGCTCACGGTCCCCGATGGGATAATTGCGTTCGGCCGGAGATAGCTTACGTGAGAAAAAAGCTACCGGTTGAAGCGGGGACCGGCTGCTGACGCGCTGGGAGAGTACAGCCCCTACCCCATAAGCTGAAGCATCCACCTCTACCACGAAAGGTTTCTCGGGATCCGGGAGAGCCAACACCGGTGCCGACGCGAAACAGTGTTTAAGTTCAGTGAACGCCGGAGTCCAATTCAGATGTTTAGGTTGTCCCTTGAGCAGTAAGGTAATCGGGAGAACTACAGCGCTAAACGAGCGAATAAATTTGCGGTAAAAGTTGGCAAACCCTAAAAACCGCTGCACCTCACGAATGGTAGTGGGGACCGGCCAGTCCAGGATGGCTCAAACCTTCCCAGACTCCATAGACATGCCCCCAGGCGACAGGTCGAACCCCAGAAATGACATCCTTTCCTGGAAAAAGACACATTTCTCAGCTTTCACGTATAGATGGTGCTCTAATAATCGTAGTAATACCTTCCGCACATGCAGGCAATGGGTCTCGAGATCCCGAGAATAAATGAGGATGTCATCAATGTAGACCAGAGTGAACTCCTCAAGGAAATCACGTAAAACGTCATTAACAAATGCTTGGAAGACAGATGGAGCGTTAGTAAGGCCAAAAGGCATGACCAGGTATTCGTAGTGCCCTGTAGTGGTTACAAACGCGGTTTTCCACTCATCACCCTCCTTAATGCGCACCAAGTTGTAAGCGTTACGAAGGTCGAGTTTGGTAAACATGGTCGCCTGACCTAGACGTTCTAACGCCGACGGTACCAAGGGCAAAGGGTAAGCATAGCAGCGTGTAACCGCATTGTGACCCCGGTAATCAATGCAAGGGCGGAGTTCGGAGTTCTTTTTGGGTACAAAAAGAGGCTACTGGGGATTTAGAGGGCCGGATGATGCCAAGCTCCAGAGCTTCTGCTATGTATTTACGCATAGCCTGGTTCTCAGTCACAGAGAGAGGGTAAGGACTGCCCCTAGGGAGCTTAGCGCCGGGGACCAACTCGATAGCACAATCGTACTCCCGATGAGGGGGCAATCGCTTAGCTTGCTTATCACAGAAAACCTCAACTAAATCTGCAAATTCCGAAGGCACGCCGGTGGGTAACTTAGCCACCCCAGCGGGGAAAAGCGACACCACCTGGGAACGAATTTTACCCACCGAGTAAGTGAGACAATGGGAGAGGCAAAATTTGGACGCTCTGACCAGGAGATGACAGGGTCGTGTTGCTGCAGCCAGGGTAAGAAATCATTTCAACATGCAATGCACTAATCTGTAAAGAAACATGTTCTGTGTAATGAGTCACCACCCCCTGATTGACGGGCTGCCCATCTACCCCACAGATAGGTAAGGCTTTGGGTAGCTTGTGGAGCTGAAGTCCCCACCGTAATGCGAGGTCTTTGTCCAGGAAGTTCCCCTCCTCCCCAGAATCAATGAGCACCCTAGAGGTATAGTTAGTGTCTCTGCAGGATACAATCACCGGGAGATACCAGGGGCTGGAGACGTCCCTTCTAGTGGTGCTTACCGGGGGAACTGCTGGCTGGGATGGACGCTTCTCAGGCCGAGGTGGTGCAGAACGGCCTCTCCTCTGGGGTTTGTTTTCGCATGAACCCAGTAGATGGTCGGCACTACCGCAATACAGGCATAATCCAGACCGGAGGCGACAAGCCCGTTCAGACGAAGACAGCCGGAGGGAGTCCAGCTGCATTGGAGACTCGTCCGAAGGGTTGGAAAAATGGACATTCCTCCCAGGATCAGAACGTGGGGATCGACTGGCACGGAGTTGGTCCAGGTTGATAGTGGTGGTGAT
>JAFMOD010000808.1:205826-234488 GCA_019802435.1 Corydoras maculifer | reverse complement strand
TGATTAAGTTTTAAGTAAATAAAATTTAAGTTTTAACTAAGTTTTATAAAAACTTTTTATCCCAAAGCAGGCAGAGAAACAAATATGAAATTGGAAGCAAAATAACATGATACATTCTAATAAATAATAAAAAATATTATAACAGAAATGCAATAATTTCGAATAATTGGTTGAACATTTACCATGTCATTTAGCTATTGTCTGATTGAGTCATCATCAAATGTGTTTTTGCCAGAGTTTGCAGATTAGTTTAATATTAATATTTCAAAAGCAGCAGAACAAAAATGGCTTTGGTTGTCTTGGAATAAGCAGGTGCACGCATTCATGATCCATAGCTGGGTTGTCTGCCAGGTTCCTTTTCATATTCTTTGTCAAAGGTACATATTCTCAAAGGTATCATATTCTTTGTATAATCAGGTATATATTGTAGATAAATGATAAAATAACAAACAAGAACAAAACCTAGAACCAATGTATCGAAATGTATAATAGCCAATGTACAATGAATAATTCTTGTTCACTTGTCCCGTCCTCTGTAATATCCATAGAGTGTTCACTTTATTAAGCGCCTTAAGCCAGGGTCCTCCACTGCATCATATGGAGCATATCGCAGATCACTGCAATTTCAATATATTTATTTATTTATTTATTTATTTTATATATCCAATAATGTATCAGAGTTTCCACCATATTGCGGCATTTTGAACTACAGTGTATATGTTGCTAAATTTCCATAGGTTTAAGTGTTTGATATCATTTGAAGTGTTTATATGAGTGTGGAAAGAGTTTATGTAGCCTTACATATATAAATTATACAATAATATGTGCTAAAATGTGTCTCTGGAACGTAATAAATGTTATGTGAGGGATTACAATACATGCTCATTGCTTCTATAATGGATTTGTTCTTGTCTGATTTCCAATCTCGGGAGTGAAGAATTGACCGTAGTTTAGTGAAATTAGTGTAAAAAGTAATGGTGTTTAATTGTTGTGGATGCTTCTGACGAATATGCCTTAGTACATGTGCTAAGTACTCAATTTTGAGTACTTAGTACTCAAAATGTTTCCAAAAACATACCTCATAACTGTCTGGTCTATACCTATATGGTCTGGGTTTGGAATGAATACAACGTACCATTACACCCCTACTGTGCACTGATATATTATATATATTATATTTGTTTTAATAAATCATATTAAAGACTAAAGATGCATTAAGATTTAAATATTATTTATCTAGTGTTGATGGTTCTGGTAATGCTCACATTTACTACCATGCATTGAATGTTGCATATTCTTTTTTTTTGCTTTATAAGTTAAATATTAAGTAAGCTTTTTACTACAGGTCTATCATATACAGTGGATGAAGTGCTTTTACTCTGACCTTTTTAAAGAGCCCATGTACTCATTAAGATAAGAGCTACCGCCAATCATACCTTCTCCAAAATTACAAAGTGCTCTCTCTCCCTCTTTCCACCTCTCTCATGTCCACACTATCTCATCCACACACCCTCCACACAGTGTGTCTCCTCTGTTTCCATCTATCTTCTCTTGCCTTATCATGCTTGTCTTCCTTCAGTAGCCTCGACACTCACATTCCACTGTCAGTGACGTGAAGGGATTATAGTCCAGGTTGGTGTTGGTGATGTTGCTCTACATCAGAGAGGTACTGCTTTAAGCTCAGTGGACTTTTAGTTTTCCATAAGGGCAAATGCTAAGACAGCAAAGGTTTTTCTCTTTTATTAATGTCACTGTGGCGGTGCAAAATTTTGAGAGGGTCGTTTAAAGACAATCCTCAGACCAAAAAATGCAAAATTGATTTGGCCAGACAGTATGTAATATGTACAAAGGCGTTATTGCTGCAGGATTGTCTAAATATTGTGTGTTCATACATATTACTATTCTAACCAATCATAATTGTATTGAATTGTATGGGCACGGTGGCTTAGTGGTTAGCATGTTCGCCTCTCAGCACTGGAGAAATTTCAGGTTCGAATACCAATCTGAGTGGAGTTGCTATGTACTCCCCGTGTGGGTTTTCTCCAGGTCCTGCGGTTTCCTCCCACAGTCCAAAAACATGAGTTCAAGGTAAACTGGATTCTTTAAATTGCCCCATATTGTATGTGTCTGTGTGAGTAAGTGTGCCCAGTGATAGATTGGTGCCCTATCCTGGGTGTATCTTACCAGCGCCCAAAATGTTCTCCCCTGGAACCCACCCATGACCCTATTAGGGGATTTAGTACGAGATAATGAATAAATTAATTGTATTTATTGATTTATTGGCAGTGTTGAGTTTGATGTAGAGATCTAGACGTTCTGATGAAAAACGGGGAGAGAGAGCTGGAAGTGGCAAAGATGACGATTTTTCTGCATTTATTACTGGAAGTAACGAGAATGGACAATATAGGAATGATTGTGTAAGATGGATGGTGCTGGTAGTGCATATTGGAGACAAAGTTAGGTAGGTTAGATTGAGGTGCTCTGGGCGTGTGCAAAGGAGGGATGAAATATATATTGGCAGAAGGATGCTGAGGATGGAACCACAGGACAGGATGAGGGGAGGAATACCAAATAGGAGGTTTATGAATGGGGTGAGGATGTTTAGGTGGGACATGCAGGTGATTAGGTGAAGGAGGGTCAAGACAGGGTGAGATGAAGAATAATAAACTAGTGCTTATTTTATCTTTCTATTATAGGTTACATGGTAATGGCTTAGGAACTCACTTCCAACTAACTTCCACAATATTGACTCACTTTCACAGTTTAAGTCTAAACTTAAAACACATTTGATTAGATTAGCCTATTCATTTTGATGACTAGAAATGCATTGTCTATTTTTAATTCAATTGTCTTAATTTATTTATATGCTATTGTATTGTGGTTTTGTATTTTATTATGTATTGTTTGTGATGTTATGTGACCTTTAGTGTCAAGAAAGGCGTCTAAAAATAAATGTATTATTATTATTATTATTATTAGGCCATGGTGACTATGTGGTTAAAGTTATGAAACAAACGACTAAAGCATTAGGTCCTAGCTTCCCCTTTGTCCTTTGACAAATTCCTTTAGTGGTGCTCTTCATTAAGCCGCAGTTACTCACTGTAGCTTGTTTCCTTTATAAGTTGCTCTATTAATGGTGTAATTGTGATAATGTCGGGTAATAGACTGGTGTGAATAGAAAATAATTTTTAATCAGTCTGCTTATAAGAAATCAGTTACACACAACCCATTATTTATAAAGATACTCTTGCTAATATTTTAATATTTATAACGGATCTAAACTAGAGTTTGTGTTGTGGAATGAAAGGTGATCGACCATAGACTTTTTTTTTTATTATACTATGTAAACACCCTCAGAAAGTGTATGTATAATACTGAAGCAACAGTGTGCAAGCTGTCATGGAGCACCTACTAATGTGGCCCTGACATTGCTGCTCCAATCGCACTAAGATGCTAAAAGAAGCCCTTATCTTCTCCATCTGCTACAAAAGAGTGCAGTGGGTGAGAGCCGAGCAGCACAAGCCACCTAAAAGCTAACGCGACTGAAAGCCCTCAGCTTCCACCTATGGCCAGCAGGGGTTTTTACACACAACACACAACCCACTCTTCCTTTCGGTGGGACATGCATGACTGATGAGTGGCAAATATATGTATACTGCTCTCATGAGGAGCGGAGGTCACGTCAGGGAATAAACGGTCATCTGGCACAGAACATAGGAACAGAACCATGTACTAACAAGGTGAGAGATCTCCCCCCCCCCCCGCCCCCGCTGACACTAAGGAGGAACTGTAATAAAAGATGTCCATGTTCTCTCCATGTCTGTTTGGGTTTCCACCGGGTCCTTCTGTTTCCTTTCACAGTCCAAAAACATGGATTCAAGCTAAATTGAATGCTCTAAATTGCCCCATATAGTATGTGTTTCTGTGTGCCTGTGTGAGAGAATGTGCCCAGCGATAGATGGGCATCCTGTCCTGCCCAGCGCCCGAAACGTTTACCCACAAACGCCCACCCACCCCCCCATTCCCACACAACCCTAGTAGAAGATTAAGTGGCAGATAGTGAATGAATAAATGAATGAAAGTTTTTGTGGTGGAATGTGGAATCAGCAGGTTCAGTCTGCCCACCGGTATAGCTGGGACATTCTGTCATATGGGGCACAGGATTATGATAAAAGTCGGCATTCCAGACCCCACCACATGGGACAGAAAACCTCATGAGCAACCATAAAATGTTTTATTTACAATTCTGAAGGATATTAGATGACATTAGTTGTTAGATTAATGGGAGAGAAAACATCTTGTTTCAATAGTTATGGCGCATAACATGCTGGAAAAATATGTGACCATATTTTGTGGCCAATATGTGGCAACAGACAACAGTTTCAGCACATCCTATAAATATAATAAAAGCAATTAAAAATATCTCTTAGGTGACCCCTACAAACTAAAATTAATAGCAAACATGGCAACGCTGCTTTTACTACTGTGCAAGTGCCACTGAGTTTAGAAGCACATCCTACAGAAAAAAAATTTTATAAAAAAAAAAAAAAAAAAATGGGAGACAAGACTTTTGTGACTAACTAAATCAATAATATTTCTTACTTATTTAATGTTTTTTTATGTTAAGTTGGTATTTATTTTGGAAAAATATGTTTTTGAATTTTTAACTGAAAGAACATCGTACATCATTTTTGTTAGGGGTTGTATATGTTCCTTAACTTGTGAAAAAAAAGCATTTCTAAAAGTATTGCTGATATGTTTGGTGAAAGAAAGATCAGAATCAACTGATACTGGCTTATGTCAACAGTAGGGGGAGCCCTTGTCCTCCCCTCTCTTATTTTAATCTTATATTATTAATACAATGCAATATTTTTACATTATCTATACATTCATTCATTATCTTCCAGTTAATCTTGTACTAAATTTGGTGGAGGGGGTCCCATGTCCATACAAGAAAAAAAATTTCAGGCAGTGGGCACCCCCAGGACAGCACCAATCTATCACTGGGCACACACATTCACAGACTTTATAGGGGCAATTTTAAGCAGCTGTGAATCAATGTTTTTGGACTATGGGAGAAAACCGGAGAACCCGGAGAAAACATGTGGACACGAAAGCATGAAAACTCCATTCACTGGGATTTGAACCTGGATCCACAGTGCTTAGAGGCAAACCACTAAGCCACTGTGCTACCCATTACCTATGCAATTTTCTATATTTATGCTTCTCAAAATATCATTTCCACCTTTACAGTGCAGCCTTTCCAGTTCATTTAACACGTTATCATGTGCATTTTTTATTATTGGAATGCATTGTATATTTCTCCACATGCCGTTCCTCTGTCTGGCCAAAAGTCCATTTCACCTTCCTTTTTTAGAGCTTTGACTCATGTTAATAAAGCAGACATAAGAGGGCGTGCATTATTGTATATAAATCAATGAATAAATCACAAGAAATAGATGTTGTAGGCATGACACAAAGTCATCTTACATGACATAACCTAGTCCGTTTTTAATATTGAACACTGATCGCTAAGTAACAGGTTACTTGTTTCTCTAAAAATCAAAAACTATGTTTAATGGTAATGTTACAGAACGCAATTTATGAAAAACTGCCACAACAGGCTTAGTGCTATCTGGATTCTGGAATATGTTTATATTAATTTGTATGTTATGATCTAAATTAATGTATTATATAATACATTCATACTAATATGAATCGGTCAGAGGTGAGCATTATTGTCAATAATGTCACAGCTCTCCAAGGTGTGAACTCTCTTTATAAACTGAAGACTGCAAATAACAATGATTTCATTATATCTTACTTAGAATTTATTGATTCCATATTTTTCATGTACTTTATCTAGAAACTTTTGTGACTGACTAAATAAGTAAGAAGTATAATTATTTTAATGTTTTTTTAATGCTAGAAGTGGTACAGGGGTTGTATATGTTCCTTAACTTTGAAATGTGTAATAAATTTAAAATGAAAGTATTGCTGATATGTTTGGTAAAAGTAAAATCTGAATCAATTGTAACACATAGACATTTTCAGATGTACTGGATCTGATCAAGAAGTCATTAAAATGTAATTTTGTCCATAATTCTTAGTATGGGCTGCACGGTGGCTTAGTGGTTAGCAGGTTCGCCTCTCAGCACTAGGGATTCCCAGTTCGAATCCCCATCTGGGTGGAGTTTCCATGTTCTCCCCGTGTCCGCGAGGGTTTCCTCCGAGTTTTACGGTTTCCTCCCACAGTCAAAAAACATGGATCAAGTCAATTGAGTTCTCCAAATTGCCCCATGTAGAGTGTGTTTGTGTGCGTGTCTGTCTGTGTGTGTGAGTGTGTGCCCAGCGATAGATTGGCGCCCTGTCCTGGGTGTATCTGCCCAGCGTCCCAAACGTTCTCCCTTGGATGGGCATGGGGAACCCCTCCGCGACCCTAATATAGGATAAAGTGGTAGATAATGAATGAAAGAATGAATTCTTAGTATAAGAAAACTGTTTTACCATAGCAACTGAAAAATACTCTTTGGTCTAATTCAGCCTTCAAGCTTACTGATCTTTAGTTTCAGTCAAATAGTACAACTTTTTCATCTGGATCACTGGTTCTGGTGCACTATCAGGATAGACTGGTTGAGAAACACCATCAGACAAACTGACAGGTGAGCACGCCTTCTTTAAATGTGTGGTACAAGCACAGGCTGGTTGTCAATCTTCAGCTTTATTCACAAAATACAAAAAGTTAAACTACATTGATTTCTCAATCAAAGGGTTCAGGATCAGTGATAAAAAAAGAAAGAAAATAAACATTCCATACAGGGAGCAGATGAACAGAAAAACGGTGTTAACACTGTTGCATGGAGGCAAAGAATTGCGGGGCTAACTTAACTAAATTTTCCTGACCTTGAACATAAGAGTAGCAGATGGCCACCCATCCATCCATCCGTTATTTTCCGCTTTATCCTTTACTAGGGTCGCGGTGGGGTTTCCCATGCCCATCCAGGGGAGAAATATTCAGGCTCTGGGCAGATACACCCAGGGCAGAGCACCAATGATAGAGCACCAATGATGGAGAACAAATTAATAGTTTCCAAAGGCAGTAGGGGGTTAGTGTGGTGTTGTGTTTGATTATTCTATGTGAGAAGTATCAAACAAAAGTCATTTTTGGACTGATAGAATTGCAAAACTAAAACAGCAAAACAACTCCAATAAAATAAAACATATTTTGAACTTGGGTAACAGTCAGGAAACCCCTCGACAGATTGCCAGTCTAGGGGAATATAACCTCTAAAACATTTGACCTGAATTTTATTTTTGGACAATAAATGGAACCACAAGCGTCTGAAAGAAATCTATCCATACATGAGCACAACATCCAAGGCTGTATGTATGAATGCCATTTAAAATATTCTTACAAATTCAAAAGAAACTGTGCAACTTTGTGAAAAACCCAATGTTTATGAAAAAACAAATATTACTTTAATTATTTTAATTTAAAAATATATATGTGAAAGAAAGATGTGGCCTTATCTAGAAATGTACTTAAATAGAATAATCACAATGTGCTAACAAACACATGTGGTTTTGAAGCCTCAATGTATGATTTCAAATCCACCCACACTACCTGTAAGCTAGCACAGGCAACAGCAGCTGAGATTAAGGCTGATGATGTTTCTGCTGATGTGACGTGTGGTGAGGAAACAGAAGGTTAAACAAATAAATCTACCCTTATGTTAAACAGGATAAACATTTGTGAAATCCTCAAAAGGGCAAAACAACATTCACAGTACAGAGGTAGGCAAGCTGTAAAAAGTGATCTATTTGGCCTACTGTGGAAAAAAACTAACACAGAGGAATTTGCCCTCCACATTTAACCCATCCGTGCAGTGACATACATACACAGCCTTGTAAATGGCACCTGGAGGGCAAATGGGGTTTGGTGCCTTGCCCAAAGGCATTTCAGCCATAGTACTTGATGGAACCAGGAATCATATCAGTGACATATGATTAGCCCAAAATTATTCATTCATTCATACATTTATTATCTTCCAATTAATCCTTTAGTAGGTTCGTAGCAGGGTTTCCCATGCCCATCCAGGAAAGAGAATGTTTTGGGCGCTGGACAGATATACCCAGGACAAGGTATCACTAGGCACACAGTCACTTACACAGACACACACTATATGAAGCAATTTAAAGCAATCAATTTACCTTGAATCCATGTTTTTAACCAGAGAACTTGGAGGAAGCCTACACAGTCACAGAAAGAACATGGGAACTCCACCCAGACTGGGATTCGCATTCAGCAAACTTCTGTCCAAATGCAAATGCTGGGATGGATTTAGAGATGAAAACTTTTACTGAACCCCCTCTCCCAGGGACAGCACACGAACTAGCCACTAAACCTACAGGAACGTGTGGGTCAGCAGCAGACATAGTCTTGTGGTTAAGGGACCAGCCTTGTGACCTGAAGGTCCCCGGTTTGATTCCCAGTTCCATCAAGTTTTATGGCTGAAGTGCCCTTGAGCATGGCATCCCAGGCACCTTGTGCAAGGCTGTCCAACATTTGGGGCATGTGTGCTCACTCTGTATTTTGTTGGTTTTATGCTTTTTGAAATGGTAGTGGTGGACAAGCCACTTGGTCACTTGAACTCCAATAAGAAATACTGTCAAAAGTGAATGCATGGACTTTGACTACATGCTGTAAAATTAATAACAAATACAATTCCAATCAATGATTATGGCAAGCCAGTAATGAAATCTAAAGAAACGTGTAGCATTGGTTAAGAGAATACCCAAAGTCATTTTTCTTGACACAGTCCTGTCAGTCTGCAGCAAATTTGGATATATCATGGTTCAATTTAGGTCGCATATCTAGATAAAATCACTGGTACATGTAGGACTATACCCTGGCATGTACAGATACACAACCAGTCAGTCTGGGCCACATAGTCAATGTCCTTTGGCAGTGGGACAAGATATTTTAATGTTCTTAGGGCAGTTATTGGCAGGTAAAATAAGTTTCATTTGTGTAATGCCCCAAATGGAAAACTCCTAGCAAGCAAAGATGTTCTATCAGGTTAGGGTCAGGTCTCTGTGCAGGCCAGTCAAGTTCATCCATGCCAGACTCTGTCATCCATGTCTTTATAGACTTTGCTTTATGCACTGGTGCTCAGTCATGTTGGGAGAGGAAAGGGCCAGCTCCAAACTTTTCCCACAAACTTGAAAGCATGGAATTGTCCTTTCACTGGAACTAAGGGGTCAAGACCAACTTCTGAAAAACAACCCCACACCATAATTCCCCCTCCACCAAACTTTACACTTTGGCACAATGCAGTCAGTCAAGTACCATTCTCCTAGCAACCGCCAAACCCAGCCTCGTCCAACAGATTGCCAGATAGAGAAGCCTGATTCTTCACTGCAGAGACTGTATCTTCACTGCTTTATAGTCCAGTGGAAGCGTGCTTTACACCACGACATCTGACGCTTTACATTGCACTTGGTGATGTATGGCTTGTGTGCAGCTGCTTGACCATGGTAACCCATTCCATGTAGCTTTATGCGCACTGTTCTTGAGCTAATCTAAAGGCCACATAATGTTTGGAGTTCTGTAGTGATTGATTCTGCAGAAAGTTGGTGACCTCTTCGCACTATGCACATCAGCATCTGCTGACCCCGCATCGTAAGTTTACATGGCCTACCACTTTCTGGCTGAATTTCTGTCATTCCAAAACTCTTCCATTTTCTGACAATACAGCTGACAGTTGACTGTGGAATATTTAGGAGTGAGGAAATTTCACAACTGGATTTGTTGCACAGGTGGCAACAGTTCCACCCTGAAATTCACTGAGCTCCTGAGTGTGACCCATTCTTTCACAAATGTTTGTTAAAACAGTCTGCATGATTGATTTTTATACTCTTGGGGCCATGAAAGTGAATGGAATAGGTAAGCAAATACTTTTGGCAATGTAATGCAAGTACAAGCTCTTAGAGGGAAATTAATGCAACTCTGGAAAGAAAGCAATGTTGTGACATTGCAGAAGTGTGTGGAAACGATGCCACAGGGAGCCTAAGAAAAAGGGCTCAATCCAAATATTAGTGTGACCTTATTTTTAGCCAGGCAGTGTATATTACTTTTATGTTCATTGGATTTAATGAAATTAAAACTATTACTAGTCTCTTGTGGTTCTGTCTCATGTGGTTGAATCTAGCATGCCCACACTACCGCATATCGGCCCTGTAACAGAAATCTTTGGTAATATGCATTTGTCTCTTTTTGTTTGGTTTAGTTTAATTTGGGTATTTGGGATGGGTAGCTAAAAATGAATGATGAATTAAGGGATGCATTGTTACTAGCAATGTATTGGTACACAAAATTCAGGGTTTGGTTCACACCGTGGCTTTTACTGTATTGCAGGTTTGTTTTCTTAAAATAGCTGTAGCAGAGTTTTCGCCATATTACGGCATTTTGTAATATATTTTGCTACATTAAAGAGTTAAGAGTTTAGAAAGTGTATAGTAGCATATTCCGTGTTTATTTGAGTGCAGGAAGAGATGATGAAGCCATATAAATAATACAATAACTATAATGTCACTATATTTTTAATGCTTTTTAATGCTCTTTAATGCTTCAGTAATAGATTTGTTCCTGTCTGATTTCACATCTCAGTGTGGAGGATTAAGCATGCACAAACATTAACTCATTAATAAAAATCATAGGTTTAGTTAAAATAGTGTAAAAAGTAGCGGAGATAAATTGTTTTCATGTGCACTGGTTATCGATGTGGATGATTCTGCTGAATATGCGTTACTACATTTTAAATGTTTCCACAAAAATACCTCACAACTGCTTCACAAAACCAACTAAATGTCCGTGTTCAATACCTACTGCTCACATGAAAACCAAAATCCTACAGACTTGATTTAAATGAGGCAATGTATGCCATTTCCATGTATAGTATCCACTCGCGGTCCATGTGCCACCCCTGCACTGAGCTACACTTAGTATAGTATGCTTGGTGATGTTTACAGCTAAGGTGAAACTGGGGTCGGGTGTAGAACTTGGCTCTAAATTTTTGTTTGGCTTTTTTTTTTTTTTTTTTTTTTACTCTTAATGCGACTGCAGGTACATTGTTACATGTACAGCATGGCACTGTATGAATGGATAAGCACTCTTATCTCACAGCAAGAAGGTCTTAAGATAAAAAACAAGCAATAAGTAGAAGGTACTTTCTGTCCATGTTCTCTATGTGAACGTGAATGTTTTGTAAAACTGTGTATGTGTGTCTGAGTTGAAGAATAAAAGCACATTTGTAAAATCTTGAAAGTTTATTCTCTTTATTCTTAAATCTTGTATTCTCTTTTCAAAGATGTGGAATTATTTCCAGGAATCTTGTAGCGCTGTGTAAATACTGTTAGAAACCACTGCCCCTAGTGGATTGTAAAGGACCCTCAGACATGGGTATTGGGTTCAAGTGTTTTGGCTGCCTAATTGGTAGAGGTAGTGCTGTTTGAGAAAGTTATAGGTTGATATCTCTCTCACTCTGACCACAGTTCAGTCCTTTGAAATCACTCTTTCATCTTGCCAACCTCATGATGTCTCTCGTCTTTTGTCTGATGCTGTGTGCACTTTTCTTTTTCACAGTGCTTAATATGAAACAAAGGCAAACCTTTAGAGAGATCATGCTTTCTTCTAACCCCTCCTTTTCTCTCCCCTTCTTTATCTGTCATAGCTGGTCCAGGGCTTGATTCAAAAGGCATTTGACATACTTCCACTTGCTGTCAGAAAAAGACACTTACAGTTATAACTCCTTAAGATAAATAAGATAGACATGCCATATGAATTATTTTAAAAAATAATCTTATTTAAGTCTTTTTTAATATAACTTTTGCTATATTTCAATTAAACTTAGTCATGCTCAGTTCCCCATGTCACACACCAATTGCTACTACTCCAGCCAATGTCTCAGAATTGCACTTATTTACCATCATGCATGTAATACCATTTATTTCTTATTCAACAATGCAGAGACATGGTTCAACATGAGGTTCTCAAAACACAGAGACAAACAAATATCCTATTAGACCATACACTTTATTTTTGTAATTTTGCCAGGGTCCATGGTAATATAGCAGTATAATATTCTTTGTGCTGACATAAGTGCCGTGATTTATACATTGGGTAAACTAAACAGCCTCTAACAAAACAGTTGGCCCATTGCAGAACAGGCACCTTATCATACCAGGACTCTGCTGTCTACACCCACCCAAAGGCCAGTGTCCACTCATTTGAGGTCAAGGATGTACACATTCTTAATAAATATAAGAGCAGTGGCTTGCACACAGAGTTTATTTCCTGACAGAAATTATTATATGGCGCTTAGACAATAAAGTATATCCATTTTACCTACAGCATGTCTGTGGAATTTGAAGGAAAACCCACACAGGCACTGGGAGGACATGCACAAAGTTTGTTTGATTGTTTGCCCCAATTGGTATTCAAATCCAGGGCATTTCACTGTGAGGCAGAAGTACTAACTACCATTCATATAAAAAAATATTAAGGTGAAAAGGGACTCACCATTCATAGACTGAGGGACAAGACTTGGAAATTGTTAAGTGGACCATTAGGGATTAATGCATATAAACGTCATGTAACTGTAAGACCAATTGTTGATTTTATTATTAATGCACTATGAGTATATTATGAATCTTTGCGTTTTATATATCTGCAGATTTCTGCTGTCATCTGAGACTGCTTAAGTTATTTGTTTGATTGAATATGAGTAATAGCTGAGTGGTCTGTCAATCTGAAGGTTGAGGTTCAAACACAGAGTCCATCAAATGTCTCCAATGTGGACCCTTGAGCAGGGCCCTTATCCCTGAAAGCCTCAAGGATGCTATATTCTGGCTGACCCTGTGATGCTTGTAAGTTGCTTTGAATAAAATGTCATGTAATGTAATTCAATGTGGATAAGGCATGAGACATTCCTTCCACTAAACTAACTGTTTAAATTTTCTGGTATTTCCTTATTTCCTAATTTGTTGAGGGCAGAGCCACATTTCTATGTCCTCTGTCAATAGAACAGACACATTGAACATCCAACAACAGCTTACAGCAATGAGAATTTACCAAACTGACAGTTCTGTCAGTGGTGTCTGTACAGTGATTGGCAAGTATTTTGCAGTATTTTGCTAGTATTTGGGGAAAAAAATATGTATATAATCATTTTGTAAGAATTATGGCTGATATAATGCCTACCCCAGAAACCCTAGTCTAGATGATGGAAAACAATACCTCATAGTGAGTGGCTTTCCGTCTCACCATAGAACTTACTGTTCCCACTAAATGTATTACAGATGTTGCTGGTATATAGATTAAGTTAAAAAACTACAGTATTCTTTATGAGTTCTACAACTGTCACCACTTTTCACCTGAAGTTTGTTCTTCCTGAGCCATAGGGTGCCAAGAGCCCACTTGAATGGCCAAGCATTTTCAGTGTTATGGGAAATGAATCAGTGCTTACACCCAGCCACATATTGTGGTAGTAAATTTAGCAGCAGATGATAAGGATCCAATAAGGGCAATAGACAGTTCATGAGATGAGATAAAGGGCATGGAAATGAATTGCTCCCCTATAGTCGTTTAGTTATCACTACCCTAAGGGCAAATGCTCCAGAGATTCAATTGCTCCTGTTACTGCTTTCTGGCTAAATGCATTTGGTGCACAGTTTCATGAACCTCTTCTCTTTGGCAGTTCACATTGCTGAGTTGCAGAAAGTCAGGTGGTAGGAGAAAGGAGGGTATATAAGTGGGAGAATAGCAGCAGAAAGGAAACAGACAGAGAAAAAAAAGAGCAAATAGGAAAGAAAGCACTTGGTGTCCAGGTGTAAGTGGGCCTAGTATAACATTGCTAACTCGACTTGTCAGTTATGACAAGTACTTTCATAAGTATTCTTAAAATTATACCTAAATAAAAATTATTGAATTACAATTTTTATTGTTAAAACATAAATATATATATATTTTAGAATAGTTTGATCAAACTACAGGTGCATTTGATCTTGATCACCTCAAGATTCAAGAGTTTTATTGTCATGTGCAGAACGTAAACATGTGTTACAGTGTACAATGAAATTCTTATTTTGCAATTACACTTTTCACACATAGTTGTGATAGTTAAAATAAGATTCATTTTAATTATATAGTGTTCGTGAAAATTTGTATGGATTGCAGCAGAGGTAGTGATAATGCACCTTACTGTGTAAATAGCAAGAGCAGCAACCATTACCATTACCATTACATAAGTTACTCTCCTGTCATAGGCTCATGGTTAAGAAACCAGCCTTGCAACCTGAAGGTCTTTGGGTTGATTTCCGGTCTTATCGTATACTATGGATAAAGTGCCCTTGGGCAAGGCACCCAACCCCTGTTTCTTCCCTGGCACCTTATACAAGGCTGCCTGTTCCGGGAACTTTACCAGTGTGCGTGTGTGTGTGTGTGTGTGTGTGTGTGTGTGTGTGTGTGTATGTGTGTTTCACTGCATGGATGGGCTAAATGTGGAGGAAAAATTCCTGTGTGTGTAATCTCAGTAGGAGAAATTGGTCATTTTTTCACTATTTAACAGTCGGTTATAAAGCACAAGTGCATTATTATAAATTATATGAAAGATATAAATAAATTATTTAACAAGTAGTAAAAACAACCAGAAAAGAGTTAAAAATAACAATTTTTCAATGTCAAAATTCACATATTTTTGTAAATTTGTAAAACAATACAATCTATTTCTCATATTAAATAAGTTTTTTAAAGTATTGCAATATGTTAAAACTATTTCCTAATAGGCGGCACGGTGGCTTAGTGGTTAGCACGTTCGCCTCTCAGCGCTGGGGATTCCCGGTTCGAATCCCCATCTGGGTGGAGTTTCCATGTTCTCCCCGTGTTTGCGTGGGTTTCCTCCGGGTTCTCCGGTTTCCTCCCACAGTCCAAAAACATGGATCAAGTTAATTGAATTCTCAAAATTGACCCATATAGAGTGTGTCTGTGTGAGTGAGTGTGTGCCCAGCGATGGATTGGCACCCTGTCCTGGGTCTATCTGCCCAGCGCCCAAGACGTTCTCCCCTGGGCATGGGGGACCCTGGGCATGGGGAACCCCACCGCGACCCTAATAGAGGATAAGCGGGAGATAATGAATGAATGAATGAATATTTCCTAATACTTGAAAGGCTAATCTCTACTGTCTAATCACCACATTGGTTTGCTTCCTCATTTACATTATCACTGACCAAAATAGATCAAATTGTTGGTCTTTTTATTTATAGATGTGTTAAAGTTTTACATGGAATATTTATTATTTTCTTAGTGTTTATTTGCAAGCTATTTTGAATGTATATATGTATACATGTATATATGTTTCAAAAACATGGATCAAGTCAATTGAATTCTCCAAAAATTGCCCCATATAGAGTGTGTGTGTGTGTGAGTGAGTGAGTGTGTGCCCAGTGATGGATTGGCGCCCAGTCCTGGGTCTATCTGCCCAGCGCCCGAAACGTTCTCCCCTGGAGGGGCATGGGGAACCCCACCACGACCCTACTAGAGGATAAAGCGGGAGATAATGAATTAATGAATTATTGGGGCAAAAATGAGATTTATGTTTTGTAAATTATGTTATGTAATAAAAAAATGTAGCTTAATCTGTGGTTTATTTATTTGGGTTTTATTTTAAGAGTGCAGTTCAAGAGTTGGAAGTAAAAAAAAATCTCACCTTCTAACAAACCCCAATTGTAAGACTGGATATTATAAAGGCTTTTGAAAAACACTCACAACATAATATTTCTTAAAGTTTCATCATTGTTAAACATGTTTGTAAATCAATAAGATTGCATGTTATCAGGAAACACAACCCGTGCTTGTTCTGCTAATCTGTCCTATTACACCAGCATTTTCAGAAGTAGCTCTATGAATATTAAGCTATGCATTATTTATTGTGATGGTGCCACAAGGTTTTAGATCCCTAATTTATGTGAAAGTATGCCACCAATACAGCAATGTAAAAATCCTTGGTTGCAATAAAATATGTTTAATTATAAACCCTACTTAAGCAAAAAGACAATTAGTATTAGAAGCAAAATAAAGTCAATGTGGATTTTGTGTTATTGGAGAGTGGCATGATTTAGCAACTGGTTAAGCATGAACTACTTTATATTGACAACTTAAAGTCGTGGGCTCATGCAATGTTAAAATAAGAAGGAAAACATATCAGTAAAGTTCTAATGATTCAAATTCGTTTTTAGTGTCTGAGCTCCTTCTCTGATTTGTAATATTTGTTGATGTTTATATTTTTTGCAATTGTACTTTTCAAAAGATCTTTTTGATAAGACGTTAATAACTCACAGGAATCTAAATGGTAAAAGACAAAAAAAATAGAAACTTCTGTTTTAAACAATCTCTGTAATTGAAAGACTTGTTACATATTGTCTTAAATATTTATCTTTAAAGATATTAGTAACTAAAGTAGATTAATTGTTGTTGTGTGGTAGACAAGTACAATATATCTCTAGAAAGTCTTTTAAGTTGTAGAAATATAATCAAGTAGAGGTATAAAATACCATAAAATTTATATAATATTCTCTCATTTGTGAATGGCTTTGGCTAAATGTGTCTGCTGCTAAATGACTAAATGTAATGTATATGTAAATGTATAACATACATTTGCAGTTGATTAATGTTTCTTTTTAAAAGTTTTCACATACAATACTTATTTTTACCAGCTTTTTGTTGTATATAGATAGATAGATAGATAGATAGATAGATAGATAGATAGATAGATAGATAGATAGATAGATAGATAGATAGATAGATAGATAGATAGATAGATAGATAGATAGATAGATAGATAGATAGATAGATAGATATTAAAATAGCTAAGGCCCTGTGGGAGTTTTTGCTAGATTTGGGGAATGGGGTCTGGAGAGGTATGGAGAGGAAACAGGGTGAGGGGAGGGGGGTTCTCTAATCTGAATAGCACTTGAGAGTCCTCGTCTCGGTGTCTCCTAAGTCTTTCCATCCTCACTGATATGTCTCGCTGGCAAGAAATGGGGAAAAATAAAAGAGGAACCCACTGAGGCCTCGTGTTAACAGCTATACAGATGCAAGTGAATTCTAGATCCATTAGGGTGGTTCTCATAACCACTAATTACCCAGAGGACAGGAACTGAAGAGGCAAACACGGTGTTCTTGTGATCCTCTCCTCTCGCGAGCACTTTAAAATATTTTTTAATACTTTAATGCTATTAATTAAGATACAGCATTATAATGTGGGTAATTCTACTCCACATTAGCCTACTGTATAAATATGACAGTTTATCTTACATGCCAGGACTAACAGATGATAAAACACGTTAAATATGTATGCGTATTAAACATCTTAAAAATGAAAGTACATTAAACACAATAGCATGTAGAGCGCTCTCTACTGGTTTAAAACATCAACTTATTTATAACTTACAAAGAACAAAAACTTATTTTCAGGGCTGATATGGCTGGCAAAACTTTTTTTTAGGGAATCTAAAACCCCGTTGCTACAAATTCGTTTTTCCTTATTTCAGAGTTAAGTATATATAAGAACGACTTGACTTGTAACATACATAAAATCTAAATCATTTTTATCAAAGTGAATTTTCTTTTAAGAATATATAGCACCAAAACAATCTTAAGAATGTTGCTGTGGTGCATTATACTATGTGGCTTATTAAATGTGTCGAACAAAAGATCAGTCAAACTGAGCAACTAAACCTCATTTCCAAAAAATTGTTCTTGATGATCTTGGGACCATCCAGCACTTTTCAGTTTAAATATCAACCAGGTAATACTGTGTTCTCTTTAGTTTGGACCTTAGTTAAGTTTAATCATTGAAGCCTTTTGTTTAGTTATAGATACAAATCATTTTTATTTATGTGGGAACAATAAAAAGTGCTAAGCTATTAGTTTAAAAATACAACTAAAATGCTTAATGCTTTCATTGGATGTTAAATTATATGCCTAGTATACTTATATGGCATGTCAAGTTATTGAAAGTATTTACAATGTTTTATATCACAATTTATTGTCCCAACACCTTTCAAAAATTGTCACTGTTTTTTTCTGCACGTGTTACCCGATTACCCGAACCAGTTATTTAAGACAGGAGCGTTTAAATCTTGGCATGTGACTTTTAAGTTAGGCACTTGAACTGCTAATTAATAGCGGTACCGTAATGTTAGATTTTTTTGTGTTTGTGTTGTATTGTTTGTTTTGCCCAGAAGGTACTCGTCTGTCACTGAGTTAAACTTGTTAGATCTTACTGACTTTACTTCCCATTTGTCTTTTGTAAAATTTAAAATAACTCCAGACTGGTGTTATTTTTTATATACAAAATAAGCGGGGATTTCCCAAAAGTTCGTAGTGCTAAGTACTTCGTAACTTTGTACTTAAGAACATTCTTGAATTTGCGAGCCTTTCCCGAACGCATGCGTAACTTAAGTCGTTCTTAAAATCGCTCGTAACTCACTAAAGAAGTTCGTAACTGGCAGCGCACAAAGACTCACAGACGCACTGGTTGTTTAAATCGAACAGAAATAAAATAAGCACTAATATTATCATTATTTTATAGATATCTTTAATTTTAGATATATATACATCAATTATCTTCCGCTTTGTCCTATATTAGGGTAGCGGGGGTGGGGGGGACTCGGGCGCTGGGCAGATACACCCAGGACAGGGCACCAATCGATCGCTGGACACACAGTCACTCAGACAAACACGCTTTAAATGGGGCAATTTGCAGAACTCAATTGACTTCATCCATGTTTTTTTGGACTGTGAGAGGAAACCAGAGGAAACCCACGGGGACACGGGGAGAACATGTGCATTCCACCCAGAAAGGGATATATGCATTAGGGGGATTTAGGTTTTCACCAGAACGCAGCAGTGCCATAATTGTTGTACGTGCTATGCTACACAACATAGCAGTTGGTGCTGTCTTAAATCTTCCTGATGAAGAATGTGAGAATGAAGAGCGTGAAGACGGCATTCGTGTTCCTGCCAAATACAGTTTATGCCTGATCTAATAGTTGAATTGCAAGCACTGTTAGTTTGTGATACATCCTCCACTTTCTTCTTTGTTGGTGGAACTATCTCGTGCTTTGAAAAATAATGTAATAATGTAAATAATTTGTCTTTTTGTTCTACTTAATCAAGAATCTTATTTAATTTGCTTTCAGAAAAGTGTATATTACGCTGTTGTTTTGCAATGCCAACAGAATAACTGAATAATGCATTCAGGTTAAAAGTGCACCCATTGATAAGCTTGCTTGGTAAGCGATTGGTCAAAAATTGGTTGTTTCTTGCTAGTAGCCTAATTTAAATATGATTATTTATTGTTTATATAGTTTTTTTTGTATTTTTGAAATTAATTGTTTATTTTTTGTGCATTATAATGAGAGATTGTGTGGTAATCTCTGATTCAGTTTTCACTGAAGGTGCCTTTTTAGGGGCGGAGTCCACAAAGAACGATTTAAAAGTCTCTCTTAGTCTAGGAGACTTAAGAATGCTTTTGGAAAAGCACCGTCAAATTCGCGTTCTTAAAGTTACGTTCTTAAAGTTATTCGTAAATCGCTAAGAATGTTTGCTTTCGGCAAATCTACCCAAGGCCTTTAATGATCAAAGTAAAAGAGCGATTGAACAAGCTTTTTGTAAAGTGTGACCATTTAAACATTCGAATGCAGTGAAAAAGAAATCGTTGCTTTTTTAAAAGAATTGGCCAAAGTTTGTTCATATTTAGTACAAGCACTAAATATCTCGTATCGATATTATTTTGCTTTTGGCAAGACCGGTGTCTCGTGCTTAATGGACATTTGGAGACTTTTAATTGGACATGTTGCTGGTCGAAATAGCAAAACGTTCTCAGGCGCCATTGGAAGGTCAATTCAGCAGATCGAAGTCTATCCGATTTAATTACGCACGGGCCTATTTCACGCGGCAATTAAATGTTAATTAGAGGTCTTGGTTGGTTGTACAACAGTAGGAACGTTTCAAAGTTTTTAATATGGTTATTCTCGTTCACAACCAGCGTCATTTCTATTTCAGAATTTTAGTAGACCGATGTAAATCTGTTAAAGAACCTTTTCGACAATTCGACAAGTCTTGCAGGATGCCACAGCTATCAAGGAATTTAAACTAAACCCTGGTAACTTCTGACCTGACTAACTCCAAAATCCAAAGTGCTAAAAAATCTAATTCATAGAATAATTGGGCCTACACAGCATTTCTACAAATCCATTATAACTCGACTATTTAAAGTATGTTAATAACCTTAATTATCTACATTCATTCCTTTTAAGTAGCTGTATGTGAAAATGCTTCAAAAGCAGTTGTAAATTGAAAGCTCTTTAAAGCATACTCTGAGTCCGTGTAGTCTGAGTCGGTTTTTCAAAGCATCCATGCAAATATTTAGCTGCTACAAATCAAGGCCTAGTGATTTTTCGTTTCTGAATTGACAAGACATCGAGACACGTGGCGTGTAGAAAAGATTTGTGGATTTTATTATGAATCGAAAACACTGTGTTCAGGTGACTCACGTTTTACAGTAATTAAAAAAATGTTTAAATATATTTCGTGAAATTACAGGAGATTCGAGCCTGCTGTCGAGGTACGTTCACTTTTACCGTTTCAAAAACACCAAGGGTACACATAGAGATCCACATGATTTTACACAGTGAAGAAAAGCAATGTTCCCACAATGACCGTAAAGCACAACCGAAATCAATTTCTTTTGACATATCGTACATGTTCCCGTACCGCGTCGATCAAATTTTATTGATAATCCATATGGGAACGACTTTTCCTTAATTCTGCACGTTAATAATTGGACCCCCGTGTAAGTTGCAAATCTTGGATTCTGTACTGAACCTGATGCGTGATTAGTTTCACAATACACTTAGTAATAACAATAAGTAAAATGTGGTTGAAATGTGGTTTTAAGGTCATTTACTCTTACTGCACCACCACCGGCTTAAAACCTCAAACAACATTCAGGTTCGGGCTCAAAGTTCTCCCAGGTCCCTGAACTGTGCTGAGCTGACGTCACAGATGCGCGTGCTATTCTGCCGCGTGATGGGCTCGTTCCTAGGAATGACCTTTATAACGGCCTTTTCTTAGTCCTTGCGCTCAAACAAACGTCGACGTTTCCCGATCTCGAGAAACTGGTTTAGATAAAACGAGGCCAGCCTCTTTGTTTTTCATCCAAAGATAACCAATAAGAGAAGAATTCAAACAAACGCAGAACTGCTCGCTTTGTCACACAAAAGGCGAACGTTCCAGCTGCGTGATTACAGAACCAGTTTGTCTTGGACAACGATTCCGCTTAAGATCTGTCCTCCTTATTGATAATACAATAGTATTAGGAGTTCCTTGTCGTGGTCGTTGCTAGGTGATGGCAATTTCATTTCGATGTCACAGGTGGTGTTCTTGGATTTGTCCGTTTTCGTCTTATAAATAGGTCGTCCACTTATGAAAAGGGTCTTTTTTATAAGAAATATAAATAAAGTCCGTGCTTTCAGCTATAAGTGACTTTAGTTGTTCGTCTGCTTTTCAGTTGGCCCGTGTCACAGTCCGAGCGCCGCCGCGTGTTTTTTGGCCTTCAGTCTGAGGTCTGCGATGCTGGAGTTCTTGTTGCTGTTCTTGGCGGCCGCTGCCGCGGCAACCACCGACGCTGCAGACGCAGATTCCGCCGCCAGGGTGGCCAGCGGCAGCCCGAACGGCGGGGCGGGAAACATCATGTAGGGGGCGTGCGCCGCCAGGTGAGAGTGCAGGTGGTGGTGCGCGTGTGCCACGGCGCTGTCCAGCTGCAACTGCGCCTGCACCTGAAAGGAGAAGGGGGGTACGTTGCAATGACTATCCTACAGACGCACGAGTGGGGAGAGAGGAGGAGAAATACATTAAGTCGGCTGCTGGAAGGCCACTAGGATCCTACAGACGCACTAACGAAAACGCTTTGGCATTTAACAACAAGAACATGGCGCAATTGTTCATTCTACAACTCTAACAATATGCCATCCTCTCACCTTTGTATGGTTGTTACCCGGTGAGGACGAGTGTCCTCGAACGAATTCCATTAAATTGAATATACTTGAAAATTTTATTTCGAAATCACATTATTTTTTTATATCCCACTAAGACCCGAACTGGCTGCACTGACCCTTTAAGGAAAAAAGATGTCGATATCGCTGAATATGAAGTGAAATCGAACCCTATGAAAATCTAAGATAGTAAACGGGATAGATATTGTACGATGTTGATCAAATAATTTAATCGGTTCTGTAGTGAACATGAATTTTGCATTTATTTATTTAGAATTTTTGGAGACTGTTTACTCAGATTGTATTGTAGCAAGAATTCAAATAAAAGCTTGTTTATAATGCGTATGATGAAGTAATCGTGAGACTGTAGTAGTGCAGTTTTCACGTCTTAAAATGTATTTGCATCCATAGATTGAATTGCTGACAATTTTAAATTTCGTGTCCTTGTTCTCATTAACTAATTAAATATATAAATATGATATATAATTAATCATATATTCAGGGTATATAAAACCATCATCCACTATGTGCCTTGGTCCAGTGATTTTGGATTAGTAGTCTTGCGGTATAAATAGAGCCTGCAGCCCTGTATAGGTAGATCAAGCACGTGTCAATACTCTATATGTAGGGCCTACTGATTTGTTAAAGATCTCACCCTTCAGAAAGCACTTGCCTGTTGGAATGGCATGCGCAAAGCTCCCACGTTGACATATGGCGCGACGCGGCACGCTTCAAACTGACTCGCAGCTCCGATGAGTACCCCTGCAACGAGAGAAAGCGTGTCACTCGTGTTTGGAGCTGTTTCCGACACACTTCAGTCCCAGCACGGTCTACACTGCCAGCAGCGAACTAACAAAAACACTGTCCACCGCTATGTGTCTATACATCAACCACCTAAATATTATCTGTGCATTAAAACATTAAACGGCGAACAAAAACATCTACCGGTATTTATAACGGATTCCTAAAATTAACATTGTTTTATATTATAGTTGATAAAACGACGTATATTTAAATACATTGTTTTAACATTAGCAACATAGATAAACCCAATTAAATAAAGAAGATAAAGTAACGCACCTTTGTGTAATTGATTTTCCTGTTTTCTGCACTTGGCCCTTCGGTTTTGAAACCAAACCTACCAAAAAAAAAATCAGTTAACGCTTCTGTTATTTCTAGCAGTGCGTACATTGTTTACAAAAAGTCTTCAACCAAGCAAAAATCATATACCCTGAAAACTACAACCAAAATGGATAATGCACAGAGTAAAAACAGGGAAAGGAGATCAACTACGCGAGGACAGAGTATTCCCTGTAATCCCCGAGGACCCTGAATTATTTATGACGTTTAACCCCAGATTTTATTTATTAGGTTTTACAGCAAGCAGGCGGTAATATGAATAAAAAACGTCCAGCAAACCACAACACCAAACTATTTGAAACGTGTATATGAACGAAGCAAAAAAAAGAGCAAGCGCTTGATCGAAACGAGCCTCTTATTGCAAACTATAATAAACTGCCTTTCTCAAATTCGGTTTCATCTTTCAATCTTTGAGCCAGAAGAAGCTAATCGACTGTCTGATACCAAACACCAGCATGACATTATAGCCTTGGACATCCGAGCAAGGCTATCTGACTCTCCCATTAGTAGGTAGGCCAAATTAATTACCTTTATCCGCAGGAAAATTCGTGTTACTTGTGCTTTTAATGACGCACGGCTCGGCTTAATTACTGTCATAACAAGTTCGCCACAAAGCCCGTTTGAAGATGCGCAATTTTGACCCGATAGCTTTTATGGAAAATGTTATTTTTGTCATCAGTAGCTGGGATTTTGAGATTAGGCGTCTCATTACTATGTTAATCTCTTCTGAATCCCCCCACAGAGAACCACACAGATGAACCCGGGGCACAGTTTATTAATTTGATTCAACTTGCTGTTAAGGACATGTAAAGTCGCTGAAATGAAATTATTGGATTTAGATAAACAATTACTACCAGCAATTCTGCGTTAAGCAAATTGGAAAATTAGGTTAGGTTAACCAAAGATGCCTCATATAGGACCGGTACTGAGAAAACGAATGACACACCAGCCTGCTTATTATAATTTTTAAACACAAGCATTAATTCATATTTTTAACTTCGTTCACAAAGAACTTTTGTCCCTAGATAAAACGTAGCCATGTGAGATGCTGTTGGTGTGCGGTGTGGTCGTGTCCTTGAATGCTGCTGAAGATGAAGAATTAGATCTTTATTTGCGTAAAAATAATTTATAATGTATGGTAATCCGCGGCCTCCCTGTGCGAAGCACAATGTGCTTTTCCCAGTGCGCACTGGGACAAACGGCCAAAAAAGACAGAAAGAGAGAAACGCAGGGCTTTTTTGGGAGGGGGGTCTTTTTTGCCGCTATTTTACAACTTTGATAAAGGGGCTGTATACTTCGAGAGCGAATCATATTATTTCAGGCGGTCCAAACTCAATAGTTCAAACGAGATGAAAGACGATATTGTCCGTTTTTTGATCAATCACATCAAGAAGAGATCTGAATGTGCATCGTCATTAAGACTCGGCTCAGTTGCTCGTCTCCCGTTACAGACACAGACTATAAGCCCTTAACGAAGAGCGCTTATGTTTCTGTGCAGATGGTCTTTCTCTTTCGAGAAAAAAAAAATGCTACAGATGTCGCCTGTGGGAGCAACGTGTCGCCAAAAAAGCTAAATCTCACAGGCTCGTGTGCGCTTAGGGATACCCAACACATAATCACAGCTAAACGCACTATAAATGGACACGATGGTGCGGCTATTACATTTGCACTTGAATATATAAACGGGATTCCAAGCGTGAAGTGTGATTTGAATAATAATAATAATAATAATAATAATAATAATAATAATAATTTGGATACATTCATACAGGTCTATTTGGATATGTTTAATAAAAACGCTGCCTTTGATAAAATTGAAGCAAACAAATACCTAAATACTAGCTTAGCTGAGAGGACAGTCTGATTTTCTATTTTCATAGAGGGTTAAAATTGGGTTACAGCAGTGTTTACAGGAGGTCATAGTGACGCCTCATTTCACATGCCTTAAGTATTTGTTCTAGGTCGTAATTATGAGAGTATATTGTTATTGTATATAGTCTCCTAAATAAAGCGTAACACGGATATAAAACAGCGCCTTGCTTTGAAAGCTCCTATTTCGAATTTAGCGTGAAAATTGTACATGGGACGGAAATACTTAGTTTGATATTGAGCTACGTGTCGGAATAACTGCAATGAAAGCTGAGGTCCTACCTGAACGCGCGCCTCCGACAGCCCGAGCCGCTGACTCAGCTCCTCCCGCATGAAGGCATCAGGGTAGTGAGTCTCATCGAAAAGCCTCTCCAGTTCGTTCAGTTGTTCGAGGGTAAAGTTAGTCCGACTTCTCCTCTGCTTGATTTTGGTCTGCGTCTCGTCCTCTGTCGGCTTGGCATCCTCTTTCCGATCTTTTCCGTCTAGATTGCCTTCACGGAGAAAGACAGGTGGAGGGTCATGGGTTGGCAACTTTGAAATCGCACGCTACCCTCCGAAATACTACCGCCAAAAACATCCTGTCCACTGCTGATGATGGGACACGCTGCGTTTAGTATAAGATGACAGGTGACATCGCAATGATCTGCAATTCTAACTTCAAACATCGTCAGTCCTAACTGCCTCCAGCTTCAGCGGTGATGACAATCGCGGGTGTTTTGTCCTTCTAACGACAGCGTTACACGTTTATTCCTCTGATTCTTACGCACACTGTAGATTACACCTTTAAACATCCCTGTTACTACGTCAGGCTGAACGACAGTAACAAAACAAGCACACACCACTGTCAAATCTGTCAAGCATTTATTAGCATACTGTTTCCCCAAAACAACAAAACAGCAAATATTCGTATTTATGCTATTAATCTGACGTGTAAATTGATTTGTTTTAATACATATTACAGGCTAATGCTCATAGTAAAAATGTTGTGTTTTAGTGAAGATGTTTCAGGTTATATTATTATTATTATTATTATTATTATTATTATTATTATTATTATTATTATTATTATTATTATTATTATTTGTAGTAGTAGTAGTAGTACCCTAGTAGTGGGAGTATAGTAGACGGAGTAGTAGCAGTATTATCTGTATTACAATCAGGTAGTGCCATAAACATACATCATAGTAGCTAAAATTCACATTTAATCTTTTTTTAGCAGCAGCGGGCAGCTATTTTATTTTGCGTGACAACAACTAACAACAAAACAACAACTAACAATTACTTTGTCTCTTATAAATAAAGCTACTGGTAGTACGGTACATGACGTTTCGACTACAATTTATGATTACGATTTATTTTACTGTCTACCTTTATCACAGTAATTTTGTTAAAAAATAATTTGGTAACTCACTGGGGTGTCAAAATTAGACCTGCCTAAACTTATAAAGTAAATTTTACATTGGCTAAAATTTGCTTTACTAATTTGGACAATAATTCACAAGTATAGAACAGGTGAAAATATTTGAAAAAGAATATATTTGCTTTTTTAATATGTCCTGCTTTAATTATTACAGTTTGAAAAAGTTCTTGTGCTAAAAATAGAATTATTTTTAAGTATTTTGCCCGAAAATATCACGTATTTCTATCGTTTTATCTGAGCTTTATGCTTTAAATCTAAAATGAACCGACAAACAACAAGAGCTGTTAGGCCTGTTAGGAATTGAAATGTTTTGTAGCGTGAAGCCCAGTCAAAACGATAGGAATAAGGGATATTTTTGGGGAAACGACTGTAAAAAAACTGTTCTATATATTTTTTACCAGCTGTACAAAGAACTGCATTAGACGGAAGGTGAAGGAGGACTCACCGTCAATAAGTTTGGGGCTGCCCGTGTCCCTGGTTCTCTCCGGTCCGGTCATGTCTAATTCTCTGACCGGTGAGCGCGCGGCTCCTCGCGCTATAAGGGTGGCTTCCTCGCGTCCTGCCTCTAATGGGAGCGCGTCCCTGCCCCGGGAGCCCGTCTCCAGCACCTCCCTGTACGTGATTGCCTCCTTCTTCTCTTTCACTTTCTGGTCAAAGGATTTGGATACGAATGCGGTGAGTTCTTCCATCACTGATCCCAATACCGAGGAAGGAAAGAGCCGCCAGTCTTCTCACTCACTTTCTCGAGCTCAATTCTTCAGCTTCCCACGTTAAGACATCAATCGCGCCGCGTTGTCTTCCTCTTCTTTTATTTGACCCAAATGCGAGTTGATGCGGTTTGCCAACTCTCGACAACGCCGATTCCTTCTCCGGTCGCGGGAAGTTACAGACCTGCTGCTCGCTGATCCGCGATTGAAGTCACACTATTTATACTTCGCAACGCCTGGCCCCTTGATCCGTGCAAATTACCTCCCCTCAGGAAGCAGGGATGAGCCCCCTCCTTCCCTCCTTCTCCTTCGGAGCCGTGCGCTAACGGGAGGGGGACTTTATCAACCCATCACATTCGTCTCATCCTCACAGGATGCTATTGGTCATTGATCCGAGATTGACAAGACGGACAAATTAATGGCATTTAACCACATATTCGCTCGCGTTTGTACCTAGTTTGGTTCCTTTTTTCAAACACAGCCAGTGATGTGCCGAGAAGATAAAAAAAAGGCAAGCAGTGCTCGTTCGGGGTGTCTTACCCAACTACCTGTAATAACCAAACGTGCAATATTGGAGAATCCTTCAAATCTGGATTAAAATGTGCTTTATTAACAACAAAATAAGTATTTTTTATTTACTATATTATTTATTAAAAATTAATTAAGTATAATATAATAATAAAAAAATATCGGATAATACATATGTAAAGATTATTAAGATAATTAGGCTGTGGCTAAAGAACGTTTATGGGGAAGTTTGGCATTCCGCGTGTATGCAAATTCTTTCTGTAACTATAGGCTAAATATTCCAATTCCCAGAGGTATGGTGCAATTGAAACCTTTATACCTCGTTAGAGATTTAATTGCGGAGTATTTTGTTTTGATACAGCGCTGCAGGTGGTTAATTACAGCGGACTATATGCACACAGCTAAAACTATTATAGTATAAAAAAAGAATAAATTAAACATGTGAGTCGAAGTCAGGCAGATGCCTCTGGGGATATAGCAATTTGGAGGAAATTAAAGAGACAAAAACAAAACAAGATAAGATATCTACCAAGAATATAATTTGGGTGAAAGACAAACGGGGGCTTGTATTGATAATCTATATAAAATACCTCTTACCAACAACTGACCATATTAAATATTTATGTGCTATGGTTTGAACTTCGTTTCCCGGCGCCTTTTGCGTTTAATGGCAAAGAAGACGTTTTTGTTTTTACACATTTTTGCTCATGAAACCTAAATGTAAAATTACAGCTTAGAATCGAAATGATCATCTAAATGAAAATTAAGTCGTTTATACACGAAAGGGAAAATGCTTTTAATATTGTATAGAAAAACAAGTTGTAATATGGGTAGTAAAACGTTACCTATAGAATTTCTCATATTAATTTAGGCTTGTATAAT
>JAFMOD010000808.1:163320-204067 GCA_019802435.1 Corydoras maculifer | reverse complement strand
CTAAAAGGCGCTCTGAATAAAAACGTCTTAAGAGATTTCTTAAAAGAGTCAGTAGAGTCCAAGCAGCGCAGGGATAGAGGGAGAGCATTCCAGAGCTTTGGGGCCAGCACCTAAAATGATCGGTCACCCGAGTTTTGAAATGGGTACGAAGTCCCACCAGCAGCATTTGGTCTGAAGACCTCAAAGGCCTGGATGGGCAAAGAGGATTTAAGGTCCCGAAAGTATTTTGAGAGATGCTCAATTGAGCATCTCTAGAGAGACCTGAAAATGGCTGTCCACCAGCCTTCATTATCCAACCTGATGGAACTGGAGAGGATCTGCAAGGAAGAACGGCAGAGTGTCCCCATATTCAATTGTGAAAAACTTGCTGCTTTATTCCCAAAAAGACTCATTCATGGCTGTACTCATTAGGGTGCTTCTACTCAATATTGAGCAAAGGTCTTGAGATCGCATGTGCCATGGGTTAAATATGATTACAATATTCTTATCTATTTATCATTTCATACAAGTGGTAAAGATAGATGGATAGATACTTTATTGATCCCAAGGGGAAATTTAGAGCAACCAGCAGCTGTATGATATTGCACAAATTAAACAACGTCAGAATAGATTTATAAATATACAAAATGTTAGAATAAAATAAAGATAAAAATAGAGTATGAAAAAAAGAAACGATTGAAGTTTAAAACAACCAGTATAAATTGTATAAAGTGAGGGCAGTGCAACATTAGCATTGACATGTGTAGACTGTATACAGTCTACATTCATTCATTCATTCATTATCTCCCGCTTTTATCCTCTATTAGGGTCACGGTGGAGTTCCCCATGCCCATCCAGAGGAGAACGTCTCGGGCGCTGGGCAGATAGACCCAGGACAGGGCGCCAATCCATCGCTCGGCACACACTCACTCACTCAAATACACTCTACATGGGGCAATTTGGGAGAACTCAATTAACTTGATCCATGTTTTTGGACTGTGGGAGGAAACCCACGCGGACACGGGAAGGACATGCAAACTCCACCCAGATGGAGATTCGAACCAGGAATCCCTAGTGCTGAGAGGCGAACGTGTTAATCACTAAGCCACAATTATATGTAATATAATATGTATATGTAATATAATAAAGCAATAACTCTAATGTACATTTTATATATATATATATATATATATATATATATATATATATGTATGTATGTATGTATGTATGTATGTATATATATATATATATATATATATATATATATATATATGTGTGTGTGTGTGTGTATATATACAGTGTATATGTATATATATATATAAGTACAGGACAGGGAGCTGGGCACACTCACTCACTCACACACACACACACACACACACACACACACACACACACACACTTTAGAGCATTTAGAAATTCAGAGCATTCAATTTACCTTGAGTCCATGTTTTTGGACAGTGGGAGGAGACCGGAGAACACAAAGTAACCCAAGGAGTTGAGGAGAACATGGAAACTCCATCAAGATTGGGATTCGAACTTGTAATCGCTGAGAGGCGAACATGCTAACCACTAAGCCACGGTGCCCCCTTAATAGAAAATTTTGATCCAATATATAAAGTGGCAAAAATATACAAATATATAAGACTATCAGATAATTTGAAGATGCTATTAAAGTCAGATGTAAAGTCCTATTTCACATTAAATTTGATGTACATAAGTCCACCATCAGGAGAACACTAAACAGTTGTGTGCGTAAAAGGTTTAAGAATCAACACTTTGTTGTGATAGTCTCTCAATTCTTACCAAGAGCTTAATCCATTGGCACTCAAGGGGCTCTAGCATCAAAACAGACGGTAGCGCTCTGTTCAGCTGAACCTGACTAAGTAATTGTGAAATTCAACAGTTTCTAAGCAAACTAATTGCATCAAATGAACTGTAACAAACATAGGCGGTTGGAGGGTCATGTTGGCTGAGTTAGGCTTTGATGCGCCATCCATGTCCACAGTAAAGGTTACTCTGCACAGCTAGTTTACACCATTCTATTTTTCTATCTCTAGTTTAGATAGAGTTTCAGAGCATGGCCCGGCATTCCTCAGACAGTGAGAATGACAGCCGTAACCGGCGAACGAAGAAGCACAGACGGCATTCCTCATCCTCCTCATCCTCCAGCTCTTCAGGGAGCAGAGTGACTAGTCGCAGCAAACACTCCAGCAAACGAAGTCGCTCCCGCTCGAGAGACAAGGATCGCAGGTAGGGGTTGAAATAGTTTGCTTTACAGTGTGATAGATGGTATGACATGTTAGTGACAGACTTCAGTCATGTTATGAAAACTGTTTTATATTTAAAGTCATCACATTGACATAATGTTAATGCTACATAACTTACATTTATATTTAGTCATTCAACTAAACAGGATAACCACCAAATATCCTCTAAAGAGGTGCGATATAGGACATACAGCCTTGACAACACAGACACCTCCTACCATGGAGCAATGTGCCAACTTATGAAAATTGTGGATCACCACTGACAATACAACACATTGTAGTACAAAGTCATTGCAAAGTCATTTGACAATACCAGAGAAAAAAATATACCGGGATACTTATATGAAAGACCTTTTAACTGCAATAATCAACAAATAATTTAAAACTTTCTGGAACATATCATGGTTAAAATGTTTTTTTAGAGAGTGGTTGTTATTATTTTTTTCTTGGCATGCACAAAACTGATGTTTAGTGTTCTGCTGAATTAGTATACCATTAGTTAAGAGAAAGGATATTATTTGCTTAGAATTTTAAATTGGGTTTACTTGTGACCTTTCATTTAATTCCATTTGATAAAAACTACAGATATTTTAAAACATTTAAAATCTACAGTAATGGCCAAAAGTTTTTAGAATGATACAAATATAACTTTTTACAAAGTCTACTGCTTCAGTTTTTATAATGGCAATTTGCATATACTCCAGAATGTTATAAAGAGTGATCAGTTTAACAGCAATTAATTACAAAGTCAATATTTGCCTAGAAAATGAACTTTATCCCCCAAAACACATTCAACTTCATTGCAGCCCTGCCTTAAAAGGAGCAGCTAACATCGTTTCAGTGATTGCTCCATTAGCACAGGTGTGGGTGTTGATGAGGACAGGGCTGGAGAGCAATCTGTCACTGCACAAAAATGGCCTAGCAGGGAAGAGTATTGCAGCTAGAAAAATTGCACCTCAGTCAACAATCTATCGCATCATCAAGAACTTCAAGGAGAGAGGTTCCACTGTTGCCAAAAGGGTCCAGGGCGCCCAAAGACCAGCAAGCGCCAGGACCGTCTCTTAAAAGTGTTTCAGCTGTGGGATCGGGCTACCAGCAGTGCAGAGCTTGCTCAGGAATGGCAGCAGGCAGGTGTGAGTACATCTGCACGCACTGTGAGGCGGAGACTCTTGGAGCAAGGCCTGCTCTCAAGGAGGGCAGCAAAGAAGCCACTTTTCTCCAGTAAAAACATCAGGAACAGACTGATGTTCTGCAAAAGATACAGGGAGTGGACTGCTGAGGACTGGGGTAAAGTCATTTTCTCTGATGAATTCCCTTTCCGATTGTTTGGGACATCTGGAAAACAGCTTATTCGGAGAAGACGAGGTGAGCGCTACCACCAGTCTTGTCTCATGCCAACTGTAAAGCATCCTGAAACCATTCATGTGTGGGGTCGCTTCTCAGCCAAGGAAATCGGCTCTCTCACAGTCTTGCCTAAAAACACAGCCGTGAATGAAGAATGGTACCAGAATGTCCTCCGAGAACAATTTCTCCCAACCATCCAAGAGCAGTTTGTTGATCAACAATGCCTTTTCCAACATGATGGAAGCAAAGGTGATAACTACATGGCTCAGGAAACAAAACATAGAGATTTTGGGTCCATGGCCTGGAAACTCCCCAGATCTTAATCCCATTGAGAACTTGTGGTCAATCATCAAAAACCTACACATTCTGACAAAATGCAAGCATTGATTGTGCAAGAATGGACAGCTATCAGTCACCATTTGGTCCAGAAGTTGATTGAGAGCATGCCAGGGAGAATTGCAGAGGTCCTGAAGAAGGGTCAACACTACAACTATTGACTTGCTGTATTAACTCATTCTAACTCAATAAAAGCTTGTGTTACTCATAATATGATTGCAATTATATTTCTGTATGTAATAAAATCATCTGACAAACACACATAAAAACCAGAGGGCAGCAGATCATGTGAAAATATAATATTTGTGTCATTCTCAAAACTTTTGGCCATGACTGTACTAAGATAATCCTAAGATTGGATAATCTCAAAGGGTTCACAAACTTTTAAGTACCACTGTTTATAAAATAAGCCTAAGTAAACTTTATAATTAATGGTTAAAGTACTCTTTTTAACACGTGACGTGTTGGCTGTACAGAACTGATGGTTCTCTCTGACGATATATATATGATATATACTGATATTTAGCTATATACTGATATGACGATATATACTGATATTTAGCTTCTTAACTGATATATGAAGGTGTAAGATAAAAGAGAGCTCAGAAACAGTAGTGTGTTTTTGTAGACTTAGCAGCACCGACCTAGTTCTTGAATAAAACAAAGTCTTACAAATTTGTTTTGATAGCACAGCATTTGTATTATTTGTAGTGGTTTTCATTTTTTTCCTCTACTTCTCCTGCTTTGAGACTCTCAGTGGAAAAGATTCTGCCATTTTAGCTTTAAGCATGCGCCAAGATGCAATAAAGGAAAACCCGACAAAAAACAAAAATAGACTCAGAAGAAAGGCAAAGACTTTTAATAATGAATATTACTGAAAGTGTCTGGGCATATAAATGCTCCCCCAGTCCCTTGTGCAGACTAACCATCAGCACATGCTCTTAATGCTGGGAAAAAAAAAAAGAATGAAGCTGCTCGCTAGTGCGGGAGATAAAACATGCTGCTTCAGTCCTGAAGGCAGCGCCGGAGGAGCAATTTTTTTTCTATCTAAAGTCTGCCTGTCTGTGCCGCTTTGCTTTACTAAATCACTGATGTGCACACTGGGAAACACTGTCAAACTAGCCAGCTACGAAAGCTTGCTGTTTGAAGCAGTGGGGTTTAATTACAGCAATAGACTGTAATTATTATTTTGTTGTTAAAAGATAAACACTTACTAATTTATGACTGCAGGATGCAGGCCTGGCAATAAAAGTTTGTGTTTTTGAGGTAGACCAAAAGAGGACATGAGGGCGTGCGTGAGCTAAGGGCGAGTGTGCTTGTGTGAGTGAAAGGCGTGCCTGCCTCCGTGAGCGAGCGAGCGAGGGACGGAGGGCGTGCGTGCGAGCCTGCGGGAGGGAGGGAGGGCGTGTCTGCCTGCCTGCATGAGGAAGGGTGTGCATGCCTGCATGAGGGAGGGAGAGCATGCGTGTCTGCAGGGGGAAGGGAGGGAGGTGCGTGCATGCCTGTGTGAGGGAGGAAGAGCATACCTGTGTGAAGGAGGGAGGGAGGGAGGGCTTACCTGTGTGAAGGAGGGAGGGAGAGAGGGCCTGCGTGAAGGAGGGAGGGAGGGACGGCCTGCGTGAAGGAGGGAGGAAGAGGGAGCGGGCGTACCTGTGTGACAGAGGGAGGGAGGGAGGGAGGGAGGGCGGGCGTGCGTGCCTGCCTGCGGGAGGGAGGGAGAGAGAGAGCATACCTGCGTGACGGAGGGAGCGCGTGTGTGCATGCCTGTATGAGGGAGAGAGAGCGTGCATGCCTGTATGAGGGAGGGAGAGCGTGCATGCCTGCGTGAGGAAAGCATTCATAGATTCATAACAACAGCACCATAAACAGTAAGCTTTGCAACACTTTAGGAATTAATTTAACATTCTCACTTTATCCTGATTCATTCCTGATGTACCCTTGCTACTCCAGACGCAGGCGGCGCTCCAGCACCAGCTCCTCGAGGGATTTGAGTCACAGGAGGAGAAGTCGTAGTACAGAAAAGAGGCGGAGTCGCAGCATAGATAAGGGGTCGCATAGTCGCAGATCCCGGCGATCTGGCTCTCGCAGCCGTAGAAGGTAGGTGGGAAAACTTCACGTTGTGTGATTGCTCAGTCCGTGATTTACCGGTAGTTCTCAGTGGCCAGAGAGCATTGACTTGATTTTCGGCCAAAACAGCCCAAAAAAAACCTTTGGTTGAAGCTAAATACTGAGCACATTTTATCACCATTATATACAGTACATTAAATAGGCTAAACATATTTTATTTTGTCTTGTTATTTAAAGTAAAAATTATTTCTAACCTGCAATTTAATAAAGCAATAAGGTACAAGAGGGTGTGTATTATTGTGATTAAATCATGGAAAAGAGGTGTTATTTGGTAAGATGTTTAGATTTATTCACAATAATGCACAACCTTGAATGCATTATTGCTTTTATAAAATGTTTACAAACACACTGTTAACAAATTTCATGTTAAATTTCATTTATAAATGCGGTTATTAAAAACATAAACGTTAATAAACTGAGGTGGATTTCCCAAGTGTTGTAGCGCTAAGTACTTCATAACTTCGTACTTAAGAACATTCTTAAATTTACAAGCCTTTCCCGAACGCATGCGTAACTTAAGTCGTTCTTAAAATCGCTCGTAACTTACGAGTACTCAGACCCACTCGTAATTCACTAAGAAGTTCGTAACTGGCAGCGCACAAAGACTCACAGACGCACTGGTTGTTTAAATCGCACAGAATATTATTACCTGGAATTTGGTAATTTAATCATGTATTTCTTTTATACATTATCATTATTTTATAGATATCTTTAATTTTAGATTTAAATTGCACACACACACACACCCACCCACCCACCCACACACACACACACACACACACACACACATATATATATATATATATACATGTATGTGTGTATATATATATATATATATATATATATATATATATATATATATATAATTTATTTATTTATATATGCATTAGGGGGATTTAGGTTTTCACCGGAAAGCAGCAGTGCCAAAATTGTTGTTGTACGTGTTATGCTACACAACATTGCAGTTGGTGCTGGCTTAAATCTTCCTGATAAAGAATGTGAGAATGAAGAGAGTGAAGACGGCATTCATGTTCCTGCTAAATACAGTTTATGTCTGATCTATTAGTTGAATTGCAAGCACTGTTAGTTTGTGATACATCCTCCGCTTTCTTCTTTGTTGGTGCTTTGGAAAATAATGTAATAATGTAAATAATTTTGTCTTTTTGTTCTAATTAATCAAGCATCTTATTTAGTTTGCTTTCAGAAAAGTGTATATTAAGCTGTTGGTTGGCAATGCCATTGAATAATGCATTCAGGTTAAAAGTGTACCCATTGATAAGCTTGCTTGGTAAGCGATTGCTCAAAAATGGTTGTTTCTTGCTAGTAGCCTAATTTAAACATGATTATTTATTGTTTATATAGTTTTTGAAAAATATTTTCTACATTAATTGTTTATTTTTTGTGCATTATGATGAGAGATTGTGTGGTAATCTGTGATTCAGTTTTCCACTGACGGTGCCTTTTCACGGGCGGAGTCTACAAAGAACAACTTAAAAGTCTCTCTTAGTCTAGGAGACATTACCTGTTGTAATAAAAAAAAAAAAAAAAAAAAAGGGGGGGGGGGGCGTGTGCCGCGGCATCGAATAACGTTCAGCTTTGATGAATTTACAGTTTAGTTGGTTTTCTTCATAGCTTCTGACTTGTGGTGTTCTCATTTGTAAGTCGCTTTGGATAAAAGCGTCTGCTAAATGACTACGTAAGTTATGTCGTTCTTAAAGTTGTTCGTAAATCGCTAAAAACGTTCGCTTTTGGGAAATCCACCCCTGGTCTTCTACGACCTAATCTAATCCTGTTTTTGAAGTAAACACTGATCGCTAATTTTCTGTTTTTTCTCAAAATCAAGTACTGTCATCAAGTACTGTCATCAAGTGGCCAAATTACAGAACGCAGTTTATAAAAAGCATCAAGAAAAAATATATTGTATATCACACATTGATGCATATGTGAAGCAGTCAGTGGTGTGTGTTATCGTCAATAATGTTACGGCTGGACAAAAGATCAGATTAAATGACTGGAACTATCCGTTTTATAAAAATATTTATTAGGCACTTAACAGTTAACATTCAGCAGCCAATATGCTCCCAGCAATGATTTGATCTTTTTAGTTTGAGTTTAGAAATGTATATACAACATGTGGATCTACACAGTTATTAATATAGACGATAACTTAGACGATACCTTAAACCTCATGATTTATACTTTTTAAATATATTTATTTATTTATTTTTAGCTATGGTTCCTTTCCGTTTTATAAGTCATAAGACAATAATAGTAACTCGGTAAATTCATAATTTTACTTTAGAAGGGAAGGGGTAAAAAAATATTTTATTTGCATAAACACATTTGGTGGTTTTAATGAAGAAACAGAAGTGGGGAAAAATAAAAGGTAGACCACACTACATGTAAAAACCTCTTAAGTCTTCCTCATTTAGACTTGTGCAAAATGATGGCTCAGTTAATGAGCTCGTGACAGCCTGCCATTAAAGACCTTCTGTTTCCCAAAGCAGTTGCTCTCACCAGCTGCTGGTGCTTTACACATGCTAACTCACACTACTCGCAGCAGTTATTAGTGAAAATTATGATTATTTCATTAATTAAGCACAGGCCCAAGCACCCTCAGGTCAAAATGCGTTTGCCTGGCCTTGTCGTCCTTCAGAGCCACGAAGATAAAGGGGCACTTAGGCTGATTAATTAACATAATTAAAACAATTTTATCTCTGTAATGTTTGTCAACTGGTTCTGTGCCTGTCCTGTTGCAAACAGGGCAGAGAAAAGCTTAGCAAATACTGGACATTATTATAAAATTTGATGGTATAATTAAATTATTTAAAAAAAAAAGGTCTGTCATCATAAAGCTTGCATTCAGATAAAACACAATCTTGTAATTAATTATATTAATTATATTATATTTACATAGCCACTGAGCCTTTCCAATCATTGTTATTTTCCTAAAGCCGTAGCCATCATTTCACAAACCAGTTCTTTGCCACCTTTTTCACATAGGCACATGGATTGGCCTACTCTAATGCAGGGACTGCAAACTGGATATTTTCTGAGTCTTCTTACTTACGAGATCTCAATAAGCACTGGCTAAGTGTTTTTTGTGGTTCATTAGTCTATCTAATGTCTTCTGAAGAATATACATTTTTTATTGCCCTGGTAGACATACGCTGGATATCAATGTTTATGATGACTCAATATAGATTCTTTGCACAATCCTAAATAGAATTATTTCTATAATAATTTGAAAAACACTTAAATATGATAGCTGCTCCCGTTTCTTTTGCCAAATAAAAAAGATTTCTGGAATACTTGACTTTGCAAAGTCACTTTAACAGAGCTTTCTTTTCTTCATTCACAAAGGCATCACAAGCATTGTAGGGTTGGACAATGCGTATTTTGGACCAAACTATTAAGACCAACCTACAAGGATGTTGTAACTGGCAAAAGTTTTGCCAGGGCGCTGCAAACTGTAAGCCATAGGTGTCAATCTCGAAGCCCTTGGGCCATATCCAGCCCGTAATACAATTATATCAATGTTTTGATTTGTTATCTTTACTTTTGTGAAAAAACGTCATTTTTATTAAATTTTTTCATGTTTTTTGTTCATTAGTTGCTCCCCAAATTCGAAATCAAGCAACTTAAATAACCATTAAGCCTCTTCTCTTATCTTTAAAGGCAAATGAAGGTAATTTTTTAAAACTCTTTCAAAGATCTAGAAATTATACAGCAGTCACAGTAAGTCTTACATTCATTCATTCATTCATTCATTCATTATCTCCCGCTTTATCCTCTATTAGGGTCTCGGTGAGGTACCCTATGCCCATCCAGGGGAGAATGTTTCAGGCGCTGGGCAGATAGACCCAGCACAGGGCGCCAATCCATCGCTGGGCACACACTTACTCACACAGACACACTCTATATGGGGCAATTTGGAGAATTCACTTGACTTGATCCATGTTTTTGGACTGTGGGAGGAAACCGGAGAACCCGGAGGAAACCCACGCGGACACAGGGAGAACATGGAAACTCCACCCAGATGGGGATTCGAACCGGGAATCCCTTGGTAAGTCTTACACATAAAGTATTATAAAGCAAGAATTTCCGGTTCTAAAATCTGATTGGCTGAGACATTTATCCAGCCATGACTTTATTGACAATAATGCACACCTCTGACCTCTTTAGATTTGTATCAATGCGTGATATACAATACATTATTTTAGGGCATATACCAATTAATGGAAATACAGAAAAATATAAACGGTGAGTTAATTCCCGATGAGCACTAAGCCAGTATCCCGTTACTCAGCAGTCAAAATTTACTTACTCACTCGAGGTTTTGCATTATTGTGAATAAATCACGGGAACGAGGTGTTATCAGGCATGATGTGATGCATGACATAAATCAGTAAAGCTGTTAGGGTTAAGTATTATAGAATTATATCTAACAACTTTCTTACCATGCCAACTGACTGAAGAAAACATTACTACATTTAGCTGCTATAACTCCCATAGGGGATCAACCACACAAATATTATTGGCATCCTACCCCGAACCTTTCCTGGTATGTTCCAGATACCGAGACGGAAGCAACTATTCTCTCTGCTTATCTTATTTGAAAAGTAAATCAAATCTTATCATTAGTAATCTATTACCAAATATCAAATATGGCACAGAACACAATCTACTGCTTAAATTTTACATAACCCTGTTAAAAAAGCATAATCTATTGCTGTGCGCAGAAATACTTATCTAGATCGCCCACCAAGTTCAGCCTTTTTCCCCCAAACACAGATACGTCTACAGTATAAAACAAACGCCAGAAATATTCACCTCTGTTTAGAACGCCACCCTATTGAAATAAATATGAACCTCCATAACATATCTCAAACCAGTACACCTACAGGAACTTCAAGACATCTACATCTATTTTGACCTACAAAATACTAAAGTATACCAATCCATCATTATAGCAATTCTTGGAAATTAAAAATCAATTTTCCACCCACATCCGCAACTTCAATGAGTTTTTTAAGAATATATATAAACATCTAAACACAACAGCTATTGCATAGGGACTTATTGCATTAAGTCACAGAATATGAAGTCCAGATTATTATTCCATCTTTATAGCAGAACCTTGAGCCATTCTACTGGAACTTACCCAGTACAATCACTATTTAACTTCCTTCTTTGCACAGACTGAAAAATCTTTGATTAGCTTAGACACATCATCATCATCTGCTTGGTGTCATGGCGTTAAGGCCTTTGTAGCAGCGAAAGATCAGACTCGGCAGCAAAACAAACCAAAACCTCCAGAATTCAATGCTTATATCCCCAATCTTATCTTAAACCAACCACAAAAACCTGCACTGAAAATGGCAGAAAGAATGATTATCAAGCAATAATAATTGGATAGTAATTGGATACAGGTTAAAGAAAACTTATTCTATCACATAGTGGTTCTACTGTGCTGCTCTTGGGTTTTTTCTTTCATTTTTGAATTTCAACACTTTTAGGACTTTTAGATTAACAGTGTTCGAAACTTTCTTCTCGACCCTAGTAGAGGATTAAGCGGAAGATAATTAATGAAGGAATGAATATATATAATATTACATACTATTTTTATAAAGTCATATACTTGTATACCTATTCTATTAAATAGAAGTAGAGGCCTAAACATAAGATAATTCATAAATAAATGATGTGATTTGTTAAAATCATTGATTTTAGTTTTTGTAAACCTAGTAATCCAATTTTTTTCTAGACACTCCCCACTGTTTCAAAACCCATGTTCTAGGGAAAGTCTTCTATACCATACATAGTACGTACCCAAATAAACAAAATAATAAACAAGTGCTGTTACCAGTAAGCTGTTTTTTTTTTTTTACATTTTTCTATTATTTTTCTTTTTTAATTGAATAAAAAAAAACATTTAAAGATGATTGTGTGGTAAGAAAATGAGAAGGCGATGGTCCTCTATGATGTAAATCCTCCTATAATTCTTTATTTATTTAATCTATTAGCCTTCATATACAGTGGAACCTGTGTCATTGTTTTCCATTTTTTTCAAAAGTTTTTAGAGCCAACGCCCATCATAAAAAAAGTCAAGAAACATAAAAAAGGAGTTAAAAAAGGAAATCATTAACAAATATATGAGGAGCATTAAGATGAAGCTGAAATTGAACGTGTCTACGGAAAGTCGCCGTATACGATAATTTCTATTGTACTGAAAAAGGAGGCAATAAAGAAGGATAGTGAAGCATAAGGAGTGAATGCGCTTACATTACATTACATTACATTTGGTCATTTTGCAGATGCTTTCATCCAAAGTGACTTGACAGTATCTTAACTTAGTTGTGAGTCAGAACACAGGGCTTGTCATACACCCCTGGACCAATGAAGGTTAAGGGTCTTGCTCAAGGACCCACATTTGTAACTCAGTAGACCTGGGATTTGAACCCCCATGCTTATGATTGATAGCTTAATACCCTAACCTCTGAGCTACCACTCTCTTACAAAACAGAGATTAAAGATGTTAAAGTTATTATTCATGTTGTTCAATCAAATACAGTTAAATGGTTAGAAATGTGAATTCCATTCTGTTAAATGTTAAATATTCATTTACATTAGTCTTTAATATTCAGTTTATATAAAATAATATAAAATACTGTATATTTAATTTTTGTTCTTTTTTATTTGTTCTATTTTCAGTTTTAAATAGTATTTATTTTTAATAAAATGTGTTTTTGGAATGTATTTTGGAGTCTCTAGAACAATTGAACTGGATTTATATTGATTTAAATGGATATAGGTGCTTAGGTTTTGATCAATTTGGATTTAACTGAGGGTTTGCAGACTGATTAGCAATAGAAACGGAGATTCCACTGTATTTGTAACTCACAGTTTCACTTTGGATAAAAGTGCCTGCTAAATGACCTACTGTAATGTAATGTTCCACACTCTTGAAATAATGAGGATTGGAGTGTTAGAGGACCCTGCTTAAGGGCCCAAAAGTTTTGGTGTATTTAGGGTTTAAACCCTCAACCTTAGCCCAGTACCTCAACCACTGAGCTATCATGCCACTTAAATAGTATAATTAGTATAATGCATATATTTTTAAAGCATCATAAAGGAATTGTTATCGGTCATTTTACTCCAGCCATCCATCCATTATCTTCCTCTTTATTCTCTACAAGGGTCGCGAGGGGGTTCCCCATGCCCATCCAGGGAAGAACGTTTCGGGCGCTGGGCAGATACACTCACTCACACAGACACACACAAACACACTCTACAGTATATGGGGCAATTTGGAGAATTCAACTAACCTTGATCCATGTTTTTGGACTGTGGGGGGAAACTGGAGAACCTGGAGGAAACCCACGCGGACACGTAGAGAACATTGAAACTCCACCCAGATTGGGAGCGAACCTGCTAACCACTAAGTCACCGTGCTGCCTGATTTTACTCCAAAATCCTAAATTCTCCTTATTTTCACTTCATGTGTTATGATGTGTGATTTAAAGCTGTAACGTGTGACCCACTTGTCCTAAGAAATCATACCTGGTTACATTATTTAGGAACATGTATATAATGCTGGAAAAGACAATGCCAGACACACAGTAGTCATAAAAAATTGTTGTCTGTAAGGTCAAAAAGTAACATCTTAAGAATAAATAATATTTACATAGCTTGATGTATGGAAATCTCATAGATGTACCTGTCTGCTGCATAGCAGCCATATCTTTTCAGACTAGTATCTAGTACAAAAATGGAGGTAATAACATCCTTTATAAAGAATACTTATATATTACAAACATTTTTAAGCAGTTACCTTGTTTTATTGCTCAAGAAAAATGTGACCGAATGTGACAGATAACATAAACGTGAAGAAATAGTGTAGTCAGAACATCCCTGGTCACATTGCATGCTATTGATTGTGATGGTTTTGGTTTTGAAATGAAGTTAATAAAATTTGGCACAGATTACTGTGAATTTTAGTTTTTTTCACAGGTTTATATTAAATATAAAATTCAAATAAAGCTGTTGATATTTAGATTTTCTTTGACTTTTTTGTCAACTGTTTAATTAATCACTTTATTTATCTCGTTGATAAACATCCTTTCCTGCATTTTTGGGCCTGCAACAGATTAAAAAAAATTGGGGTGGGTCAATTTGGAGCTAGTTGTGATTAAAAAGAAAGTTATTTAAAAACATTGATGTGAACAGACAAAAAGCCAAGGAGATAAACTGAGGTTGAACTCCATTGACCTTTGATTCCTTAAATGGCACTGATAAAGTGATCTATTTTGCCTACTGGGCTTGTACACAATGGAATTTGTCATCCACAATTTACCCATCCGTGCTGTGAAACACACCGGGTGACATGAGCACATGTGCCCAGAGTGGTGGGCAGCCTTGTATATGGTGCTTGGCGAGCAATTGGGGTTAGGTGCCTTGCCCAAGGGCACTTCAGCCATGGTGCTTTGTGGGATTGAGAATCGACGTGGGGACATTTAGGACATTCAGGTTAACCACAAGTCTACGACTGCCCCACGTCTGCAGTCATTAAATACTATTTTGTAATTGGTGATATAACCACACCAACAACTTATCAGGTGGGACTTTGGACAAACAGAATGGACTGTAATTACATTCCAGTTCCATTACATTACAGTTGTGTCCACATTTTCAAGTAAAAATAATCTGGTTCCTTTATTATGACAAACCCCTTTTGATTTAAACATTAACTTAGTGATTGGAAAGACTTGTGTAATGCGTAGATAAAGATTCGTAATAATCTTTTGACATCAGAAACTGAAATGCGTCAGTGGCTCAGATTAAAACTTTCCAGCTTTCATCCTAGGTTGGAAGGCAAAACATATAATATAAAATAAATAATTTACTAAAACAGATAATTAAGCCATGGATTAATATTGCTTAATTCTTTATTTGGTGTTGATTTTAACATGTATTGAAATAATAATAATATATTTGTGACTTATAATGTGCAACTTAAAGCCTATGCCTTTGTATTTATCTGTAGATAGCTTTTGCAACATTGACTAAAATGGATGTATTAGAAAATAAAGAATTTTTTTTTTCTTTTTTTATTGAAAACATAATAGATATACCAATGTTATTTCTAAGATTATGAACAAATAACTTTTTATTAAAGCTAAAACTTTATATTTAGTCATTGTATTTTGTATATTGTATGTTGTGATTGCTGCATCATTGATTGAACATTCGCACTTAAAGCGGAACCCATAATTAATCACTATTTGTGCAGTTTAATGGTTATAAATACAATTATACTACTGTGTTTTAAAGTAACTGTCCTTATTTTGTGGCAATAGATGCTATAAATATACTGTACAATAAAGTTTTGGTGCATTACAAAAATGCATGATTTTTAACTCCAAAATGGGCTTTGTTGGTGTGAACTCTAATTAAAGTTTTAAGCGGATGATGGGGTATGGGAGTTAAGCTATGTGAAACAGGTTGCCCCAGTCTGGGCAGCTATCCGTCACTGTCAGGTTAAAACAGTTTGGGTCGACTTAAGGAGTTGGGGACGAGGCACCCTGATAAATCAGGGGCGGATTGAGTGGACAGCTCTTTATGATTGATATACTGACAGGATATGAGCAAGCGCCATGTGAGATCTAGAATATGAGAAAGCGAGAAATTGGGGTGGGGGGAGAGTAAGTACTCATGGAGTGCATATTATTCCGAGAAATAAGAATAATAACTGCAGCATGAGACTGTTGCTGGAGAGAAGATTGGGCCAGTTTGTGAGCAAATATTGCTTTCCCTTTATGTGTAAATAATAAATAAATAAATACCCAAAATTAGAATAATGTTTCATTATAGACTGTTGTTTTTTTTCCTGTTCATATCGGAAAATGAGATGAACAGAAGGGACGCCCATAGAGACTTGCAGGCTTTCCCCCCCCTGACATGTATGACAGACGATAGTAGCTAGAGTAGCTGATAACCCATTAGACATTAATGTTTATTCTCTTTTATCTAAGCAGGCAGTTCATGCAGCCTGGATGCCACTGTAAAGAAGCAATTGCTCAATAAGATTATGAGCAAAGGGTCTCAACCTCTTTTTTATAGACAAATAAAAACTGTTTATCCAATCACACATGCTTTATATGCTTATAGTTTAGGAAAACGGAGTACATTAGAACACATTTCTAGTCTCTTGTTTACAATCTGTAATAAATGAATGTAGCTTTGAACTGGGATATTTTCCTGTGCAAGTAGTTGTTTATTTATTTATTATTTTATTTTATAATTTTTTTCTTTTAGTATTTTCTTAATGGCCTGCTGATTACATGCATATTGGTTATGAGTACTTTATGGCTGAAACCCCCCCCCCCCAAAGAAACGCATGCTTTCTTTACGTAAGCAGCAAGGACTTGGCTTTAGTGGAGATGTTTGGGTATTTTGGGGTTTTATTTATAAGTAATGGATGGAGGGATTATCAGATAGACTACAGAGAAAAGGGATCTGTGGTGGTATAGTTGCTATAACTGAACCATAGTGGTGAGGAAAGTTCTGCTCCAAAATAACAAACTCTTAATTAACCGATGACTTGCATTCTCATTGTTACCTAGCATCATGAAACTGTGAATGACAGAATGTGGCTGTCTGTTGGTTGGGATCACTTTGAGTGGAGCCACTGCTCAAACATTTGAAACGAGCCTCTTATGGTTGTTGGCACATTTGATAAGAATTAACAGTTTTTGGACTATTCTTTTCTTTTTCTTTTAAATTGTTTTTACTGTTTGTTTGTTTCTTTATCCCAGTGTATTGACTCGTAAATTGCCCCTATAAATAAATTGTTATTATTATTAATGGGGAGGATCATTTAGATGAGTTGGTAAAAGTATGCATTGCCTTAATTATCCTGACTTAAACTTTGCAGTCAGAAAAGTATTGTTTACTTGTTAGACTTAGTATGATAAAAAAACAACATGACCCCTAAGAATAGTTTAAAGTGTGACATAACTGTTTCACAGTGGCAGGTCATGCATTTCACACGTGGGCCTTCAGTAATGATCTGTCTGAATTAATCCAACGTTCAATAACTATTTTATGGCCATGAAAAACATCTTCTTATGCGGAAATGCAATATAGAGAGCTGCTGCAGCGCAGATCGATAAGTCGTTCTGACTGTAGCACCATGACATGCGCGGGGGAGGGAGGAAGGGGGAGGTTGTGGGCAAGACTCCTGCAGAAATGCGAGTAATAGGCATATACCATTGGCCGATAACTTTTTTTAATACATTTAAAATAATGTGTAAATGAAGACTTTACATATAAGCCTGTAAAATTCTGTCTTCGGACCTCGTTTGTAATACAAATTATTTTTCTATTGTATTATAATTAATTAGAATTCTAGAATAGAATTAATACTGATTAAATCTTGCTTATTTGTACACAATAGCCATTCTCCCTTTTTTCCTTAAAATGAATTTAATTAGTTCCATTAAGAATCCTTTTTTGTTGCCAGCGAAGACAATGTTCAAAATTGATTTGTATTTTTAACATAGTCAAGTTGTATTTTTGTCATACATTTTAATTGGCTGAAAATGTCTGCTCATCAAAAGTACTCTCCAATTAGAGAGTGTGAATACACTGACATAGAGAAGCCTTCTGGAAGGCGTTAAAGCAACAGAGGTTGCTCTACCCTTATTTAATGCTATATACCTATTTAATGCAGCAAAGTTCATTCTGATGGCATAGGCAAAAAAAATTTAAAACCTGGCAACCAATGATTGGCTAAATGCTCTAATAAGGAAATGAATGTCTGGAAGAGGCGCAATCGAGGGAAACATTATGAAAGGAAGCAGACAGACCATTTGGAATTATTTAAGTATTCATGGACAAAATATAATTAAAATCAGTCTGTGATTCAGACATTTTTACACCTTTAGAGAAGACTTTGAAATCCCTAACCGCCAAACCACCGCTGTCCCATAATCTATCCAAGTTTTTTTTTTTTTTTTTTTTTTTTTTTTTTAAACTGAAAAAACATGTTACATTTAATAAACCCTAAAAATCAGTCACACGTTTTTGGACACAAGGGTACTCTCTCTAGCTTATTCTTAAGCTACAGGACAGGTGCACCATTTGAGTTTTCAAACCCAGGAAGTAAGATAAACAACATGATTTAGAACTGAGAAGGTGTGAGCTGTAGCCTTTCCTTCATCCACACTAAAATGAGGTGTTACAGCGGCACATCTACCTGATGGATTTCCCGGCTGCTTCCTCACCAAAGCTAGGTCACATTTTAAGTAGAAGGAAGAGGAGGAGACCATCTGGATATTGTACATGAAATCTGAGCTAGAGACTAGGGTCATTGGAATGGGCTTGTATCTTTTCGCTTGCACAACATGATCAAGCATTTCAGAGAATGTACCTTATAATGGCATTTTTCATGTTTGTTAGGCTTTTCATTTAACATACACTTTTACCATGTTCATGATAAAAAAGCTACATCTTTACTTACTTACTTTACTTCTGGCTTAGCCTGGCTTTTGTGGTTCAAGGATATGGAGGTGGCTGGTAAATTAGTGCTGACACTCATTAGTCCCAGTGCATGACGGACTTCTCCAAACTTTTAAAATTTCGTACAATTTTCTAGTGTTTTCCATATAAAATTCCACATGCGTCTTGCAGATTTACTGTTCGATGCTGCTTACAGCACTGTTCAAGGAGTGCCAAAACTGCCATGTCCAACCTTTGATACCTGTGATACATGCAGTTCTGAACACAGAGTTTTTAAATAACCTATACAGCAGCTGTCAGAGAGAAGGTACCCATCCTCCTCACATCAGTGCAATGTCAGTAGTGTTGATTCTTTCCGCAATTAACTCCTAACTCCTGTTCTGGTCCTCTCACCTTTAAAGCGGATGGCCAGGTCAGAGGCGCTGTTTGTGACTTAAACACTGGGCTCTGGTGGTACTGTGCTGACATTTTGACCACTATGCTTCTTGATCTAAGTTTTTAAAATGAGAAATTCTGGCCATATCTATTCATAGCGTCGTTATAACCAAATGGTTTGTTTTTTGTAGATTGTAGCTCTATTTGGTTAGGGTGTTAGACTATCAATCTTAAGGTAATGGGTTCAAGTTTCAGGTCCAATGAACTTATCAATGTGGGTCTTTGAGCAAGGCCTTTTACCCTAATTGCTCAAGGGTTGCTGTGGCCAACCCTGTGCTCGCTTTGTAAGTTGCTTTGGACAAAAACGTCTGCTAAATGACCAAACGTAAATGTAATGCAAATGCACTTATGAAATACTCACTTCCATGATATGTCTGTTACGGGGCAGAAGGAATGAGAAAGCTGAGAACTGTGTGTGTGAGTTTTATTCTCACACATACACACACAATGTACATTTAAGTCTATGCTGGCTAATGGTTTTGCCATGCTGTAGTATCATGCAGCTTGTTGGCAGATCTCTCTTTCTCCGCAGCATGTAACGTACCTGCATATAAAGGCACACGGTCATAAGACCTGTTTCGGATCAGGTGCGCTAATCAATGTCCCTGATCAACGAGTCCGCTCTGCCTGTCCTCCCTCTAAGCGGCACCGTGCTACCGCAGTCTCAATCATGCGATATGCATTTTGTTTCGGACTCATGATGGAGGCCAAGGCCTGTTTCCCAAACCATACTCTGACCTCTTGAAGGCTCCTAACTTGGTGCTCACACACCCCTGCTGATTTGTAAATTTGTGATTTAGGCTGAAGCCTGGCCACTTTTTGGCAAAGCATGTGTTCTTTATATAATCAAAATCAACATGCTTCCAATAGCCCAGATCTGAGAGGCCACTCATTCCTTTTATTGTTCCTCAATCTCTTTCTTTCACTCTTTGTTTATTCCCATCTAACATCCACTCAGTGCACAGTGGTGCCTTCCTTTTTATTTATATTCCCCTTCACTAAAGGCTAGACAAACGCTGCTAGCCTTTGTTGTCAGAAACCTTTATTTACCAAAGAGTAGAGTAAGTGAGTGACACGGCAGAGGCCTTTTATCCCCGGCTTGCCGCCAGCGCAGCTCCCACCGCCTGCCAAAAGAAGCCCCTCTGGCCTTTGCGCACCCTCCTCCATTCTTTCCCTTCTCTAGATGCACACAACTATGGGGGAAAACTGCGTATTGTGTGCACCACACACATTTCCTTAGAATCATGCTTTCTTTGCTGGGTTTAAGGCCAGTTTTACCCAGTAGCATAAATTTTATTTACTTTTTCAGGTATTTTATTTTACTTTTTCAGGTATTAGTCAAAAAAAAAAAGTTGTCATATCCCAAATGTCTTTTAAAATATGCCTTCGGGTAAATCACTAAGCTTCAGAAAGTTTTTATTTTTTTAATTTTTAAATTTTTTTTTTTAATTGACTTAATTTCCATAAATATCTTTTTAGATTGGCCGGAGGATATAATAATTCAGATGAAAATAAGACACAATGGGTAATTTAATTTTTTTTTACAATTGCTATAAATCAAATGAGATTGTCTGGCTAGTAAAAAGAACAAGAGGCTTAAACAGAAATTGTCTATTACATAATATATATTCACAGTTTACAAAAGCCTATTCTTAGATTCCGATTGCTGGAGCCAAGAGGAGATTTATTCAGTAATTTAATTTCTGCACATTTCCTAGTGCTGGACTCTGAGACAATTTCCAAATGTCCTTTATATACTATATTCCTATATATATATATGGAATGTGTAAATATGCTAATTTAGAAAACATACATGTCTCAAGGCCAAATGAACAGTGCGTCTAACACTCTGGATCTATTATTAAGAGCATTAAACGCTCTTAAAAATGGTCAGATGTTAAAGGTTGATCCATGGATCATTTATGTATGGTTTTGGCCTTTGGTCAACTTTCATTATCCACTGACCAGTGATTTACAGTCAATAATAAGGGTGAAGTTCTTTGCCATGAACTTTCTCGCTGTAGAAATGTGCTGGGATTTTTCAATATGCAAAACAAATTTTCTTCCATCTTTGCTTTAGAGATTTAGAGAAAGGTGACTCTGATGTCACAGGTTATTTATCCTGAGGAAATAATTTGCCCTTTTATTAAAGTAAGAAAAGTCGGAAGTCACTAATTGTCAATGGTATGTTTACTTCATCCTAGTCAAAGTAGTGTTTGTTCCTTTTTAAGTGTGTGTTGTAGGAATATGCCTGCAAAATGAATTTCTCCTCTTCCTTCTTCCCCATAATTTAGACTCTTCTTGAAGTTCTTCCAAATTGGGCTTTAAATGGCAATTAGGAGGTTGAATGTAGTGAAATGAAAGCCAGCGCTTGCAGAATAGCCTCACCTTCTGGCTGCCCAGGCTTCTGAGAGAAGAGCGTGCCGAACCTTTTGGCTCGGAGCTGCGCTTTGAGAAAAAATATCCTGCCTAATGAACACATTAATTAGAACCATAACTATTTATAAGATGATAATTAGAAACGTAGCGAGGTAAACTGGGCCCTTCCTGCAATTAATGGTGGATTAATTACGGGCGGTAATGAAGTGGAGTTTTGAAACGCATTAAGGTGAAGTACAGAGGCGCACAGCGGCTTTGTGATCACTGCCGTAATTATTCCACCGGCCATTGGAGCCCCCCTGCTTGCCCCATGCCAGCTAATCAGCATCTTTGCGTCATTATATATGCACTTAAAAAGACTCACTAACGCAATGATTGCCTAATTATTTCTAATTGGCAGACTTATATATGGTTGCTGGGAAAGGAGAAAAGATGCCCAACATTTAGTGAGGAACTAATAAAAAGCCTGGGATTTGTTGCTTGGGAATACCCTGACTTTCCATGAGTTTTAATATTTTAACAAAGTTATAGTTGTGTTTTTAGGATTGTTTCTTGCTCAGAATTAGTCTGGTGAATGGTTTTAAGATTTAAACATTGAAATTCAAATATTTATACATATTTACAGTATGTCACATAGAAGGCGAAACAATTGCATAGTGGCCTTGACTGCCTCTTAGCGTTGGAGTCCAGGTTTGAATCCCAATCTAGGTGGAATTTCTATGTTCTCTTTGGGTTTTCTCCAGGTTCTCCAGTTTCCTCCCACAGTCCAATAACATGGATTCAAGGTAAATTTGCTACTTTAAAGTAAACTTTTTAAATTGCCCCCATATAGTGTGTATGAGTGTGTGCCTAGCGATGGATTGGCATGTAAGATAATGAGATCAGATGAGAGGTTACTTAGACTATTTGGATCTTGGGGTAGGCACTATGTTTATTCAGTCAATGTGGCATGTGCCACCCTGGATGTCCAAAGTACAGGCCTATTATTCCTCTTATAAATGGCTACTGGTCCTTGTCAGATTACTGTCTAGAGATTTTGTTTTAGCCTGTTTTGCTTCTGTACTCTAGAGCTGCTTTTCCTGGTGAACCTTGCCATGAATACCTCCCTTTAAAAAAAAAAAAAGACTGCTCAACTTTTTAGGAATCTCAGTCAACAGGCCGTTCACAGAGAGATGATTTGGCATGTTGACTTTCATGTGACAATTCTAATGCTTTAATTCAAGAGCTAATTATTTCAGCACATCATGACATGACACTAATCTAAATGATTTCTTATACACAGTTGAGCAATCTATTTAATTAAATAATGGATTTTTATTTTCAAGCAGATGTGGCCCATCATTACAAAATCCAGTCTCAATGAACATCAGTTTCTTTTGTTTAAATCTGAACAAATCTGTTGTTTGTATTCATTCATGTCTACTGTTGATGAGCTGAGGTCTCGCGGGCAAGGCACTAAGTTGCACTTGTGTCTGGGGAATGTTTGGAGCTTTGCGAAACTGTTTCCCTAAAGAAATTGCTGAGGGCTTGTTCTTAGAAAAGCCATGGGTCTGAGTGTGCATGAGAAAAACCGTTGTCTCCTTAAACAGCACTGTAGCAAATTGTATCCTAATTAAATCCAATGAGGCACTTGTCTCTCCCATTGCTCTTCTGACATCCCCAATATGGTTCTAGTTACCAGTGTAATATTTAGGTGTAAGAAAGAGCAGGAGTAAGCGGGAACACTAATAAAAGTGAAATCTGGATTATGTGCTTCTTGACTGAAATCATGATACCCTCTGAAAATAATGAAACACATTTTCCTCTCTCTTGATATCGGGAAGTCCTTTTTTATTTCCAGTCTTGTGAAGCCTGTGGGGAAACTTCTGGCTGATTTCGGACGAAGCTGGAAAATGAATGAGCTGCCAGATGCACACAGCGTGTGTGATTGGTGAGTGAAAAGATGAAGCAATAGTTCAGTATCAGCTGATTCTGGCTCGCATCACTGTTTTAACATCATGATGGGAGCCTCTACTGTTATGCGTTCATCTGACAGAACAAGCGGTTTATCATGCCAGATTTGGTCATATAAATGTAAGCTCCAAGAGTCTCATTGGTTGTCAAAGAGCTGACAAATTAGTAGCTCAGATGAAAAGCATTCAAGGAAAATGCTCGATTCTGACATGGTGAAAAACATGTTTTTTAAGTGTTGTGTATATAAACAGGTAAAACAACTTAAAGCATGACATCCTACACCATGCTTTACAGTCTGCCAAAGCCTTATATGCACTTTTGGACAGGGGGATCTCATAGAGTTTAGTACTGTGGGATAAAGTACTTTCTGTAAGTCTGTAGTACAGGAAATGCACTGCAAAAAATGTATGTCAAAAAGTAAGAAAAATTAACACAAAGCAAGAAAAAATGTAAAGTATTTATTTTACTTGTAAAGTCAAAATCAAAAAAAATTTCCACTTTTTAAGATTTTCTGACTTGGTAAGATTTCATTTTTTGCAGTGCGAGAATTATCAGGTTCTTTCATTGTGGGTACTCGTTCAGTACATGGAGAAGCTATAAGTGTAAAATGTGTATCATGATTGTGCATTTAAGTGTTGTGAGTGGACTTTAAATGCAACTGGCTAAGGGTTTCCAAAATGTAACAACAGCTCTTAGCATTAAAATGAAATTATTATGGACTGACTGTAAAGAGGTTTTGTTCAGCCTGTGAGTTATAAAGTAACATTTCCTCTCAACTTGATGTGCATTGTACACACTGCACACTCTGTTCTTATGGGTCTGATGTCTGATTGTCCTACTGTGGTCATCCTATCATCTGGTCGTACACTAAAACACTCACTGATGCATTTGATCTGTTTTTGCATTAAGGATGTGGTTGAGTATTGGGTAGTGGTTAATTTTGAAAGACGTGGCTTTTGTGAGATAATTAAAAAACATTAAATATTAAATAAAGGGCCTTTCCTTACTTTGAATGTGTAATTCTTATATAATGGATGTTGGAAGACAATAATAGTGCCACATGCAGCTTTTTTTTGGTTATGTGTACGTCAGAGCAGATGTTAAAAAATAGGCAAACAAAAAGGCAGAAATATAAACACATTAATCAATACTCTTGTGGACGTACTGATGCATTGAATCGCCGGCTATATAATCAATGCATCAATTTAAGAATTAATATTTACTCCCCTATTCACAGTTCCACACATACATTTTCGGATCTGATCACACATTTTGACCTGATGAACAACAGATTCTGTCCATCAGACCAGTTTTACAGTCCTAACAGGATGCTACTGCAAAGAATATTGAGCACTTTCACTGTCTCAAAATGTAATGTCTGACCTATTTAATTTAAGTGACTTGTTTTACAGTAAATGAAAACTCAATTATACAGTATACACAATCTATTCCTTAGTGTTCTACACTGTTAACGCAAGTAGGGATGAGCAAGTGAGCCTTGGTCCTACCAAATACAAAACAGATCATCTTTTCCTTTCCTCCTTGGCTTCGGCTTGCTATTTTGGGGGTTTAGGCTAAGAACACTTGTAAAGCTGCTTTGAGCCAATGTACTATTTTAAAAGTCTCTACATAAATAAATAAACTGCAAACAGTAGCTATTAGTCTATTCTGCATTTGCACCCTGTCCTGGTTGTATCAAGCCCAGCGCCTGAAATGTTCTCCCCTGAATGGGCGACTCTAGTAGATGATTTATTGGAAGATAATGAATTAAATGGCGGCACGGTGGCTTAGTGGTTAGCATGTTCGCCTCTCAGCACTAGGGATTCCCGGTTCGAATCCCAATCTGGGTGGAGTTTTCATGTTCTCCCCGTGTCTGCGTGGGTTTCGTGGGCTGCGTGTGCTAGCTTTAAAAAAAAAAAAAAAAAAAAAAGTTTTAATGAAAATTAACAATTTGCAGAAGCATCTCTTTGATCCTCAGTGAATATTAAAGTCCTCTGAGGTCATTGATGTAGCATTCTGGCAGAGTTGTGGATGAGGAACTGGTGAAAACAGTGCTGCGTGTGAATCTGGCACTACAGACTAGTTGTGGTAACTGTTGTTTCTAGCGAGCATGGTTTGACACAAACCAAATAATATAAGTACACTCTTGTTAGTGCAAAAATGGATGTATCATTATAAAATCCTACACTGCATGGCAGAAGACCATGAGTTCAATTCAGTACAAAGTATTTTATCACAGATCAAGAGTTTTTCATTAAAAAATATATATAAACCTTGTATTTATAATTTAATTATTACTACAGTTGCTATAATTCTTGCATGCACTGACAAATCTGATACTCTATTATAAATGAAAAATTTTGGGATGTTTCAGAATGCTAGACTATCACTGTGTAGCTGTAATATACTCAACTAAAAAACAAATAATAATTCGTATGTCAAAGCAAAATTCCAAAATATGTATTACAATAGACAAAACATATGTATACAAATAAATGTGTGATAAAAAGTGATAAAGTGAATTATTTTTCCTACTGTGTGTACACACAGAGGAATTTGCCCTCCACATTTAACCCATCTGTGCAATTATGTATCAAATATGTGTTTCATTGTATACATTGTGTATTTTAGTTGAATTTAACTACAGTAGTGTAATAGTGTTACATTTCCATTTAGTCAATTAGCTTTTTTTTTTATCCAAAATATCTTACAAATGAAATAACAACACAAGTCCATAGTTAAGTGGGAACCAGTTACAATGTAGTATTATCAAACTTGATCATTATCCAATCCATCTTCAGTGCAAATATGTGTTTAATTAATTTTTTCACAGCAAGTGTTTCTGTTGCGACAATAGTTGCTGTGTGAATGCAGTTTTGCATCATGTCTTGCATTATACATTTGCTGCCTCTAAAACAGCATGCAGTAATGCAACTTCGATGGGCTGCATAGGTGAATAGGCAACTCCCTAGAATGGAAAAAGACAATTTCCATTTCTTTATTTGTGTTGTGTTTTTTGTTTACCTTTTGTGGTCTGATATAAATGTGCCTCTGCAGTAGGAAAGCACTATTTGTTATATAAAACACATGTCTACCAGCATGTTTGAAGAAGGCACAGCTTCAATAAGTTACTAACTAAAATTATAAAAAGGTTTTCAATAAATTAATAGTGATAAAGTAAATGTGTAAAACACAACAGAGCAACTGTAACTCTTTCACGTGCGCACCTTTTCTTAGGCTTATTTAAGATCTTTAGTTCACATTTCAAATATGCTATTAAAAACTGCATTTACATTTGTGATGCATCGACCATTTGATAATACATTTAACTATTTATGCATGTGTATATATATATGTATATAAGTGTGCATGCATGTATGTATGTGCATGCATGTATAAGCAAGCTTTTGGCTGTGGTTCATTAGTTTTATATTAATTAATTAATTTTAATTTATAATTTTTAATTTTAATTAATTTATTTAAAAGTTTGATGGTCCTAATATTATTATATATTATTTTAAAATTAAATATTACTTAAAAATGTATTATTTGAAAAACCTATATGGTTTAAAAAAAAAAAAATCGGATTATGTTCAGATTTGATAATTTTACAGTGAATCTGTTCTTTTCCTTAACTACTGATTGTGGATTTGTAAGTGACTTTAGATAAAATTGTCTACTAAATGACTAAATGTAAAGTAGTACACTTTTTAAAATGCATGCATATATATATATATATATATATATATATATATATATATATATATTTATATATATACATACATACATACATAAATATATATATATATATTGCAGCAATTCCTGGTTGATTTACAATGTGATTAGTTTTGAAAAGTGACTTTATGGGTACTTGAAAGGGTTTGCAAACATGGAGACCTTTTAATAAAGATAAAACAGACTTGTAGCAATTACCAAAGTACCTGTGTGGTCCGTAGAATTTTATAAGAAATACTGACCATTAGTGGCATTCGTGTGGACACTGAACTTCAGACCATATGATGATTTTTATAATTTTTTTTTAATACACAAAAAAAGATATGGCAGGGAAGACAAAAATATACTTTTTTTTTTTTTTTTTTTGAGGTGAAATGGCAGTGGAGTAATGGTTGCATGTTCGGAGCCGAAATGCTACAGCCTTCACTGTCAGCTCTGGTTGAGAGAGCCCAAGTAGTGGCCAATGAAATCCCAGCATTAAAAGCTATAACCATTACAACTATGATTGATTCTCAAAATATGATATCCTGCTATCTCTCGACATGGTCATTGTTCAGGATGGACGCGGGGCTGATGGGGCACAGCAGATGTCAGGCCGTTGAATTGGGCCTTTATTAAATGTAGGATGCTGTCTCAATATATAAACCCTGCTTTCAGTTCTAACTCGCCTTTTTCAGGCCAAATGAAAGTACGGACTGAAGAAGTATTGACTCCATTTCTATGGTGAGTAGTTAGCGTTTTTATGAGGGTGATATATCAGGAGCCTTTGCATGTTTAATTAAGTGTAGTTCCCTTTAGCAGTGGAATGCATGTCTGCTTAGTGTCACATGTTCTTTGCTGCTCTTTTTTTAGTTGGCCCACATGGTTCGCCTCTCCGTTTATGATTTTTCTTATACCAGAGTTGTGAGGCTCCTAAATCACTTGGGCACAGACGACATAACCATCCACGTTTAAACAATAAAAGGCTGTGAGTAACAGACCCTCAGATCTAGCCTCACGTCATAAATAGTCATGTATAAAATGGAACTGGGAGAAAAAATCTGCCTCTAAAAGCACACCTGCTAATTAGAAACACATTTTCACCTAAGTTGTTTTGAAACACTGAAAGCTTTTGTAGAGAAACAGCTTTATCCAAAAAATGGCCATGTTTTTTACAAGTCGTGCTTTAGCAGTACACAGTGTATGTCACCCATTATAGATTTTCCCCAATATAAGGAAAAAGGCTGTCGGTGAGCTGATCAAGAGCGACGACAGTACTGAGTTAGCACCTTATTGGCACTCTGACCCCTCACCTCTTATTGCCCCTTTGTTTGGGTTCATTTGTACCCTCTGTGGTACTAATAGGGGTGTAATTTGGCCTAAACTGCCGCACAGCTTCAGACTATTTAGTTTAGGATTGCGGTGTCTTTGTTGAGTGATGGTGCTCACATGTCTCTGGGTGGCTCACCATGTGCAAAGAAATGACAAGCTTAACAGCGATATATATATATATATATATATATATATATATATATATATATATATATATATATATATATATATATATATATACATACATACATACATACATACACACATATATATATATATATATATATATATAATGTATATATGTATATATATGTATGTATATATGTATGTATATATGTATATATATGTATGTATATATGTATATATATGTATGTATATATGTATATATATATATGTATGTATATATTCATTCATTCATTCATTCATTATCTCCTGCTTATCCTCTATTAAGGTCGCGGTGGGGTTGCATTTTGACCTGACCACTGATCATTTAATAGTGTCAGCTTACAGAACCGCAGAATCAATACATTTACATTTCAGCTTAGGTTTTTCTCTTTTTTTATCTCTCTCCGAAAAATTCACCCATAACAGCAAACATAATTATACATGTTGCCATTTAACTAACATCACACCCAATTTGTTGTGGTGGTCACTTTTTTTGTTCTTCGGATGCATTTCTGCAAAAGCTGCAAGCTGCCCTTGTAATTAGAAGCCTCTCACAAATAAATCTTATGTGGATCAGTGATTAAAGTGAGACACCAAATGTCGAACACATTTCCACACCAGGGGACATCTGTGTAGTGCAGTGATGCTTGGGTATATTTCCACAAAGCACCCTGTTTATCCTTGTTCACCAGAAAAGAAATAAAATGTTTGTCTCTCGTTGAATTCGAACAGTGTAGGGACTCTACCACAATTGTCCTTTTTAATTCAGCAGCTTTTAATGTTTCTCATTTGTAACATGTCAGTATACAAACACTCAGCCATACCCTTTTTCATTTTTTTGTGGTGTCTATAAATATTTGGATTGTTAATAAATTGCCATGGTATTAAAATTCCAAATACAGGTTTAATTTTAAATTGTGTTTGTATACTTTATTGTCATAAGTCATTGTATGCAGTAAGACCCCCAACACCCTGCCACCATTTGCGTGATTTCAACATGTATGTTTGTATTCTGATGATTACAAACAAATAAGCCATTTTATGTCTTGGATTACATTTTAGAATTTGTATTTTTTACAGCATTGTATTTGGGTTTTACATAACTTAATTTTTTCTGTGATATTGCATTGAGGATTGAAATATACAATATGACAGAACTTGAGTAATAGCCCATTCAAAGCTTGGACAGTCGGAATGAATTAATGTGTAAAGTGATCCATTTTTTTGTATTTCTGGAAGTGGAATAGTAATTATTTAGAATTGTGAGTTGGAGGACAAAGGCATATTCATTAAACAAGTCATTTTGACATTTGCATGTGATTTGATTGCGAAGTTTTGATTGTGAAGTCAAAGTTTAAAATGTGAAAAAGGTAAATTGTATAATTTAGTACTGGTATAGTTTTTGCACTGGAAAAAAGTTGGAAATCTGATTTTTAAAATGTAAAATTGTAGTAGTTAAGGAAATCATGGTTATGTTAAAATATTTATTTAACTACACTACACGTGTCTTCTACTGTATTGTCACTAAGAATCTCGTCTAAGGACTTGATTTATTAATTCATTAATTATCTTCTGCTTAATCCTCTAGTAGGGTCGCAGGGGGGCTCCCCATGACCATCCAAGTAAGAACGTTTCAGGCGCTGGGCAGATACACCCAGGACAGGGTGCCAATCTATTGCAGGGCACAGTGTGTGTGAGTGTGTGAGTCAGGGGTAGTTTAGAGCATTAAATTTACCTTAAAGCCATGTTTTTAAACTGTGGGAGAAAACCAGAAAACCCAGAGGAAACCCACACAGACCCGGGGAGAACATGGAAACTCCACCCAGATTGGGATTTGAATCTGGAATCCCCAGCGATGAGACGTGGATGTGCTAACTACTAAGCCACTGTGCTGCCCTGTCCAAGGACTTATGTGATAATTTGTGGAGAAATCTATGATAAAATTATATCATCTAGGTGATGTTCTAGGTGAAGTGTTTTTCACCAAACTACAAAGACTCTTCTATATAATTAGCAGAGATATTTTTTCTATTTTACTTTGTTATTGAGTACCTGTACTATTTACAGTTCATTGAACACAACTGCTATAGTGTGATAAACATTGTGTGAACGAAATACTGTTTCTGTCACTCAATAAAAAGCAAATGTTCTTCTTGTTGATTTAAATGTAACATTGAATGATTTTTAATGCCTAGGGCACCTGTTCTATGTTTGTTAATTTACTTTCATTAACGGTATTTAGTTTGTTTAATTATCTCTTTCTGTTCATTGGTTGTGTTGTGCACGTGATTGGTTTTCATTTGTATTCATTTCCTTCTTTCCCTGTCCTCGGTGCACTTCGTATTTAAGATTATGTTCACTCGTCTGTTACCTTTGTTTTGTGGTGTTACTACACCTTTAAATAAATTCCATTTCCCTGCTACCTGCGTGCCTGGCTCCCTTCAGCGCGTTAGAGCGCGACGGCTCTGCGCTTCCAATGCGCAGCCCCTTTAATCTATAGGTAGGCGAGTGTAACATTAAATCAAACTTAAAAGATTTCATGTAAAAAATGATTATTGCCTATTGAATCGTATAGTATTGAATTAAAAACAGATTGACTTGTCGTGTTGTTGTAGTAATAACAGAGAAGCGCCATACTGGTTTAACACTATATATATGTGTTCACTACCTGAACTGCTCTATTCAACTATATGATCTGAACCCATATATGATTTTACCCACTGTTTGTAAAATCTCAAAAAATCCAAAACACAACCTTAAGGCTTTTATTTAAAAGCACACACACACACACACACACTTTTGATGTAGGTTGTTTAATAAAATGTTTTTTATGGAACTTAACACTAAACTTTAAACATTTGGCTTGAAGAATTGACAGCAAAGAGGTGATGGATTTGGCAGTCATTTTGTAGTGACTGCTACACTAGTGCTATCATTTGCTTGCCACTATTGTCCACTTTCCAATCAAGCAGACAGCTTGTCGGGCAGGGAAAAAATATATGAATAGATAGCCACCAGCCAGCCCTCATACCCAGGTCACGTAACTGTCTAAATAGGCAGTGGGCTCGGATCATATCCCTGTCCAGGCAGGGGTTCTCGCGATAAGCAGCTATTGCACTCCCACACTGGTAATTACTTTATTGATAATTCAGAGCAAAAATTGCCCTGGCCAATCACTGCTGCTAGATTTAATGGATCAGATGGATGAGGGAGGAGAATGGCGGGTGAGGTCTAGAGGACGCTGAAGCTTGGTTCGAAAAGCAATATAAATATATTTAGGCCATGGGGAAAGCCTCTCCCTCCAGAGATAATCACAAAGAAATGTAAAATAGCAGACCCTTAGCGCAGGGTTAGCATGGGGGTTTAGGGTGGTTATCTGTAACTCCTCCTCTAACAAATTTACCCCAAGGTTTAAATAAATTAATAATTCTCCAAGGAGGTTGGGCTTGGTAATTAAGTTGACATTTAACAGCTTTGCTTCAGTCTATTAACTACAATAAATTTAATTTGCAGGCACAAAAGTGTGCTGGAGCATAGAAAAAAAACAACAACCCCAAAGGTTTGGATTTTATTACATCTGCAGGCCATGAGAACTGTAAATAAACTAATGTTGCTAGCGTGGTTGTGCATGCATAATGATGACCGCCTACTTCCCACTGTATCATTCTGTAGATTTCATTATGCCTATATTTGGCACTCTGGGTCAGCGTGATGCTCAGTGGCAAAAATTATTGGGATTCTTGAAACACCTCCTCGTTTACATGTGGTAAATATGTTCAGAACGACATAGGTGGTGTTAGTATGTACATTTTTTTCTGTACATCATTAGATTTACTAAATATTTCAAGATTCAAGAAAAGTTTATTATCATTAATATCACATGTGGTACATGAAATGTATGAAATGATGGGTCACGGAACCCGATTACCCTGTTATTTTTAAGTAATAATTTTAATTTTAAAGAAGAAAATTATGATTAAATTTTTTTTTTAAATACAGTACAAATATAAATATAATATAGAATATTTTAACTATAAATATAATATATAAATATATGTATATACAGTGTAGAAAATAAATTTAAGAATGTGTGTATATATATATATATATATATATATATATATATATATATATATATATATATATATATATATACACATACACACACGTGTGTGTGTGTGTGTGTGTGTGTATATGTATGTATGTATGTATATATATATATATATATATATATATATATATATATATGTATATATATATATATATATATATATATATATATATACATACACATACACACATGTGTGTGTGTGTGTGTGTTTATGAGGTGAGATGATGAGGTATTTTGGTGGGGTGATGATAACGTGTGAACGTCTTGTTAGATGTAGTTTGTGAGTCTTACAGCTTCTTCTATGAAGCTGTTCCTCAGTCTGTTTGTTCTACACTTAATGCTCCATAGTCTCCTGCCTGAGGGGAGCAGAACAAAAAGTTGGTGTGCTGGGTGACTGGGCTCCTTCATGAGGCAGGAGGCCCATTTCCTGCATCTGGTGTGGATGTCTGTGTTGGTGGGGAGACTGACTCCAATAGTCCTCTGTGCAGCCTTCACCACTCTCTGCAGAGCTTTTCTGTCTGCAGCAGAGGAGCGTCCATGCCACACATTTATGCTGGAGCACAAGACGCTCTCCAACACACATCTGTAGAAGGAGGTGAGGACTGAGCTCCTGAGTCCCGCTCTCCTCAGCTGTCTGAGGAAGTAAAGATGCTGATGTGGCTTCCTGACCAAGCTGGAAGTGTTGGTGCTCCAGGTGAGGTTGTTACTCAGATGCACACCCAAATACCTGTAGCTGGAGACCACTTCCACCGTAGATCCCCCGACGTGTAGAGGGGTGTGGACGTGTTTGCCCCTTCTGAAGTCCACAATCATTTTGTCAATTTGTCTTTTTGTTCTTTCTGCACCAACCCTCCAGGTGTTCCACCTCCTGTCTGTACATGGACTCATCACTGTATGTGATGCATCCAACCACTGCTGTGTCGTCTGTAAACTTCACAATATGACAGCTTGGATGGATAGGTGAGCAGTCATACGTTAACAGTGTAAACAGGAGGGGGCTCAGCACACAGCCCTGAGGGGAAGCGATGCTGAGGGTTTTCGTGGAGGTGTGGTTGTTTAATACCTGTATACTATATACAGTGAATATATGTAATTAGTAAACATGTTTATTTACCCCAGAATGTGATAAAGATGAATTCTTCAGCCATTCTATTTAGAGCTGGTGCTCTGTCATAATAAAATTATTAGACTTTCTCAAGCAGAGAATCAACCGAAGTGTCGAATACACAAAATTTTTTAGTTTGTTGCTAGAGTTGCAATGGGTACAACACTTGGTAAATTTGCATGAGGCACACTGAATAAGCAATGAAATCAGGCTTACCGCTTTGTTGTTCCAACATTTGAAATATTATCCCTCCATCCATAATCTTCCGCTTTATGGGACCGAAGAGAGGTTTTCTCAGAACAGATGTAGACTTTATTACACAATATTTCAATTACATTTAAAATATACAGACTGGCTGGTGGCACCTGTCAAACATCCCCCACCTGTCTTGGGGTCTATAGAAGCTCTCTCCCCACAGTATGTGATGTAACAACTTAGCAAAAAGCACACAGTCATCAGACGCGACATCAGTTGCACTAATTATGCTCAATAAACAGTTGGCTCTGCCTCTCCCTCCAGCAACACCACACTACTGTCACACATCCTCCTCAGTAGATTTTGGATGCACTCACATACAGATGCATTTGGTTCGGGGAACCTTGTTTGCATTTCCTGTCAGCGCAGGCACTTTCGTCCGTTTGCAACACAAAAGCGGCAGGTCCCCAGCACTCTGGAGGCATGTGCCTTCCACACCTGCCCTTTTTTTAAAATGATGAGCAACACACCCTGCCGTCTTTCGCTCAATTCACGGCGACTTGAAACCTCTCCCCCTCCCCATTTCGCACTCTGGAGTGCAGGCCCATGGACTTGCAGGTGATGTTGACTACAACTTTAGAACTATACTTTCATATTCGTGCTGAGTCCTCCGTCACTCCAGCTCATAATCAGTCTCTCGCTCTCTATCCTTATGTAAAGAAAAAGAGTTTATATTGTTCTTTAAATTTAGCCATTGCTTAGCCATCAGTGTCTTCACCTTGAGTATGTGTGTGCGCATGAATGTGTGTCAAGAAAAGCGATGGGTAGGAGGTCAGAAGGCCTGTTAAGTGGCTTAGTAAATCTCTGCAATCTTTGTCTGTTCTATAGGGATCAATAAAGAGTATGTACAGTCATCCCAGTTCCTCCCTTAATGACTACTACTTACTATCACTCTTCATTGTTGCTGTTTTAATCGAATAGTTGGACAGATGCTGAAAAGCATCTTTAGTCCGCTCCAAAGTTATTGCCATCCTTGGTGAAGATGATTAAAATGGTGTATAAGAGATTTTTTTTAATGAACTTCATGTCCCAATAAAGTAACATTTAATCTTCCGAATGCGACGCAGGGCAGAACAAGAACAGGACTGTCTGATTAAATATGTTATTTGTGTTACAAGGGTGAAGGTGTTTTTATTTATTTATTTTATTTTATTTTTATTTTTATTTTTTATTTATTTTTTTGTCAGAAAGGATGATCTGTGAATGAGGGGTGGAAATTTAGGTTTGAAGTTTAGAAGTTTGAGGTAATGGATCTCACCTATGTGTGTATATTTGTGCTTGTGTGCAAGCATTCTATTTTTATTTGTTGTTTTTGCCTGTTGTGCTGGACACATGGACATGTGTCTGAAATGCATATTACTCAGGAGGTTTACAAAGGAGGTTTTAATTTCTGGAAAAGTGGCAAAAAGAGGCTGGTATCATTCTGAGGACAGACCAGATTGAACTTTTTTTTTTCTTAACAGTGGTTACATTTTATATTTAACCGTATGTATATTTCATCTATACATTTGTACTGAAAAGGAGAAGCTTTTAATCTCATTGTACCTGTGTAATATTCCAAGTTCCTAATGCAGTTTCAGAAGTCGAGGATCGTAACGCCAAGGTCTTTGGTTACTGCCCGATCCACAATGCACCAAACCCCTATTACTGCCTCTACCACAGGTGGTGAGTCCATGGAAGGGGAGACCCATGTAACTCCTTTGGGCCAGACAGCCCTTTGAACCTGGCTCAAGGATCCCGTTGACCCCAATCCAGGCAGGATCCACAAATTCTTGCTTTTTTATTCATAGGGGTTATTTTGGACCACTTTTTTCTTACCCGTCACCCGTTCAGAAGAAGGATGAGTTCAAACCGAAGAACACTACACAACAATCTATATCATTTGTCAATTACAATAGTAAGATGTAACGATCATGATTTGGTTTTGGTTTGTAGCTCTAGAAACTGAGCATATACATGATGATATAAAAGTACACATCACCAAATAGACAGAAAAGAATATGCATGTATACTTACCAAACCTACCTGTGGTTAATCCTTACCTGTTGGGGCCTAAAAGAATAGGCATGGTAAGAACGACTCTTACCTAGCTGGGATTAATCCATCCTTCGTGGATTAGAGGGGTCAAAATTACTGTGATTGTTTCTGTTAAGCATATGTGTGCACATTGAAATAACAATGTTGCAATATTGATGTAATATAAACACGGCTATATGTTTGTAAACAATTGTATGGGAACCCACGTGGACACGGGGAGAACATGGAAACTCAACCCAGATTGGGATTCGAACCGGGAATCCCTAGCGCTGAGAGGCGTGCGTGCGTGCGCGCGCGCGCGTGTGTGTGTGTGTGTGTGTGTGTGTGTGTGTGTGTATATATATGTGTGTGTGTATATATATGTGTGTATATATATATGTGTGTATATATATATATATATATATATATATATATATATATATATATATATATATATATATATATATATATGTGTGTGTGTGTGTGTGTATATATATATATATATATATATATATATATATATATATATATATATATATATATATATATATATATATATATATATTGCCTTGCGAAAGTATTCACCCCCTTTACATTTTGCACATTTTGTTACCTCACAAACTTGAATTCAAAGGGAATATTTGAGGGTCTGCATCATTTAATTTACAGACCATGCATACAACTTTCAACATTTAACATTTTTTTTATTGTGAAGCAAACAACAAATAGGACAAAATAACTGAAAACATTAGTGTGCATAACTATTCACCCTCGTAAGTCAGTACTTTGTAGAGCCACCTTTTGCAGCAATTACAGCTGCAAGTCACTTTGGATAAGTCTCTATGAGCTTGCCACATTTTGCCACTGGAATTTTTGCCCATTTCTCATGGCAAAACTGCTCCAGCTCCTTCAAGTTAGATGGTTCCGTTGGTGAACAGCAATCTTCAAGTCTGACCACAGATTCTTAATTGGATTAAGGTCTGGGCTTTGACTAGGCCATTCCAATATGTTTACACGTTTTCTCTTAAACCACTCAAGTGTTGCTTTAGCAGTATGCTTTGGGTCATTGTCCTGTTGGAAGGTAAATCTCCGCCCTAGTCTTAGATCACTGACAGACGTAAACAGGTTTTTCTCAAGAATATCCCTGTATTTAGCACCATCCATCTTCCCCTTGACTTCCCTGGACCAGTTTTCCAGTCCCTGCTACTGAGAAACATCCCCACAGCATGATGCTTCCACCACCATGTTTCACTGTGGGGATGGTGTTCTTGGGGCGATGAGATGTGTTGGGTTTGCGCCAGACATAGCGTTTTCCTTGGTGGCCAAAAAGTTCAATTTTGGTCTCATCTGACCACAGTACCTTCCTCCATACAGTTTGGGAGTCTCCCACATGCCTTTTTGCAAACTCAAAACGAGTCTTCCTATTTTTGCCTGTAAGTAAAGTTTTTTTTCTGGCCACTCTTCCATAAAGCCCAGCTCTATGGAGTGTACGGCTTATTGTGGTCATATGGACAGATACTCCAGTCTCTGCTTGGGAACTCTGCAGCTCCTTCAGGGTTACCTTTGGTCTCTGTGCTGCCTGTCTGATTAATGCCCTCCTTGACCGGGCTGAGAGTTTTGGTGGGCGGCCCTCTCTTGGCAGGTTTGTTGTGGTACCATGTTCTTTCCATTTGATGATGATGGATTTGATGATGCTCCGGGGGATCATCAGAGATTTGGATATTTTTTTATAACCCAACCCTGACTTATACTTCTCTACAACTTTATCCCTGACTTATATATATATATATATATATATATATATATATATATATATATATATATATATATATATATACTATATATAAATAAACGTAAAGGAAAAGTTCTGCTCTTATGCTGACTAAACATTTTTGTCCTCAACCGTGCATAGTGTGTGTTTCCTCACTACTGCCTCCGCAGTAGTTACAGTGCTCGTCCAATTACATTGTTTAGTGGTTGTTTGTTTTTTCTAAAAAGAACATTACATCATGGCTTAAGTTTGCAAAGTAATACGGGTAAAATTTTAATATGGGTCATTTTGTGAAACATTGATTATTTAAGTGTGTTTTACAACCAATGATGCCAATCAAGCATGAAAGTTAGGGTGATGTGCCTGAGAGAGGTGACGTGAAGGTGCAATTGAAAAACCTGGGCTCACATTGCCCTCGCAATTGTAGTGTTCAAGAAATTTATTTATACAGCAATTTTTACAACAGTAAATTGTTAAAATGTAGCTTTATGCATTGTTACAATGCAACCTCCAAAGAGCAAGCAAAAACTCCCTGTTATGTTTTTTTAGGAAGACACCTTAAGAGGACTAAGGCTAAGTGGGGTACACATCCTTCTTGAGTGGCTGGGCAGCATCGACAGTGTATAACAGCCATGTACAGATTGTGTAATGATTAGGTGTGTGTATATATCTGAGTTAATAAAGCAAATAGTGGTAATTATGCAGTAGACAGAGTTTGATTGACACAGTAAAGCTGTTCTGGCTATACTCCCTTTTTAACCCATGTCAATTTTTGTCAACCATCAATAGCTGTCATGACTCTTGCTCATCTGAAAGGTTGCCCTTTAAAGTACGTACATGGAATTGCTTTGGAACTAGGTAAATATTTTTTTTACTATTTTGCACCCTGATCATAGAACAATTTGCAAATAACATTACATCCATCCATCCATCCATTATCTTCCGCTTTATCCTCTACTAGGGTCGCGGTGAGCTTCCCCATGCTCATCCAGGGGAGAACGTTCCGGGCGCTGGGCAGTTACACCTAGGACAGGGCGCCAGTCTATCGCTGGGCACGCTCACTCACTCACTCACTCACACACAAACATACTTTATATGTGGCAATTTGGAGAAATCAGTTGACCTTAATCCATGTTTTTTTGGACCGTGGGAGGAAACCGGCGAACCCGGAGGAAACCCACGCGGACACGGGGAGTACATGGAAACTCCACCCAGATTGGGATTCGAACCGGGAATTCCTAGTGCTGAGAGGTTAACGTGCTACAACTAACATTACAACTGAATTATTTTTAAGCCCTGATAAAGAACTGTATGACAAAAAAAGTGTTTGTGTGGTACTACCTGGTTATATAATAAATGTGATGGCTGTGACTGGAGCAACATAACTAATAGGGAAGCAGCACTTTGTTTTTCTTTGTTAAGTGTCTGTCTGTCTTCTCAGTGCTTAAGAGTAGTGGAGTATTGGAGTTCAAGAAAAGGGAAACATTTTGTGTGTTTGTTGTATGTCTGTTGTTTTGCTTGCCAGCCCAACATTCTGGACTTTATTAATATCATCTGTGTGTGGGTATGGCAAATCCTATCCCCAGTCCTCATTGTGTTACATTGATTTAAAAAAAAAAAAAAAAAAAAAAAAAAAACTGAACTGTGTGAAAGTACAATAGGCAAAATAGATCACTTTAATCCTTAGAATCCGGATTCTTGACATTCCAAAACATTGACGTGTGTGTGTATGAGACTTGTGTGATTTTGTTTGATTGTTGACATATAGAGGTCATGAAAGTTACCTATAAAAATTGTTTGTTTTCCTAAATGTGGACTTATTAATATTACCATTAGCCGGTTACTTTGGGATCTAGGTGATTATGTTCTTTGTATTTGTTGTGATCTTTTGTTGTGAAGGTAATAATCATACAACTTCTTCAATTTGTATCTGTCTGACAAGTCACTTGCTCAAATAAACAAATGATTCGACATCTGACTCATGTTAATGGAGTTCATATTCAACTGATTGACTGCTTTTCCAATTATTCCTTCTAGTCCTCCTCGGTTTGTGCCATTATTTGCATCTGCATTTGGTCATTTAGCAGACGATTTTATCTAAAGTGACTTAGATATATCCTAACTCGGTTGGGGTCAGAGCACAGGGTTGGTACAGCATCCCTGAAGCAATGAGGGTTAAGGACCTTGCTGAAGGACCAACATTGGTAACTTCAGTGAACCTGGGATTTGAACCCACAACTTTTTGATTGATGGACCAACACCCTAACCACTGAGCTACCTTCCAGAATTTATTTGAGACGGTCCAGCTATGATTTATCACTGTTTTTTTTTTTTTATTTAACTTTTGTATTAATTTAAAAATATTATATTTAAATTATTTACTGAATTATTGAAAGATCCTATTTGAGTTGAAGATACTATATTGCTCTTTTTATTCTATCATTTGTAACCATTTTTGTTAGGAAGTAACCACTGATGCTGTCCAGATATAAATTTTTCAGACTTTCACGAAATGTGAAAGTTGTTTGTGTCTTGGATGGTCCATTGTATAGTCCATAAATAGTCCATAAATAAATTAAATACTATATATATATATATATATATATATATATATATATATATATATATATATATATATATATATATATATATATATATATACACAGTGATACCTCGGTTCTCGAACGCCTTGACTTTCGACCAAATCGGTATTCGCACAGGAAATTCGAGAAAATTTTGTCTTGGAATCCGAACAAATATTTGGAACTCGAACAGCCGAACGTCCGAGATTAGCCGAGTTGAGCCGAATGGCGTTCATTCGGCGCAGCGCCTTGCCTGCGTCATCATTGTGAGTCAGTGAGAGAGAGAGAGTCACTGTGAGAACAACGATTGAACTCAAGAAAGAAATCATTGGCAAATTTTCTGGGGCTTGGAAC
>JAFMOD010000808.1:138613-153157 GCA_019802435.1 Corydoras maculifer | reverse complement strand
GGGAAAGAAGACAGAGCCTTCAATAATGGACTTTGATTGTGGATAACTATGGCTCCGTCTAATGAGAGTGTGCGCCCGTTATAACCAGAAACATCACAAGCCTTGGGGAGAGAGTTTCCATTGACCTGACAGGACTGGTGGGATGGGGGACATGGCTCATTTATATGCGAGTAATACCATAAAGCTCGTTATTTCTTAATATAAGCGTGTTTAGTGTCAACAATAAATCCTGTTCCTGTGAGGTGAACTTCTGTCTCTGGTCCTCATTCCTTTCACCCCACCGTTACATTGGCATTAGACTTGTTGGGCTGATGGAAACTCTCTTCCTTCAGCATGTAATGTTCTGAGTTATAAAGGCGTTCAGATTTAAACAAATGCATGAAACATGCAATATAGATGCTGGAACTCCCTAAGTAATTTATTGATAAAATAACAAAAGGAGAATTAACCTTTATTTTCTGTGTATCCTAATTATTATTATTATTATATCATAATTTATTTATGTCGAACAATGATGTTCCTAATTACGCAGTTACATTTTTCTAGTTTTTAATTTATGTCTGTTACATTCCTTTAGCAGTCAGTTTTAAAAATAACATGTTGCATAAATGGCATATGAAATACTTTTTTAATTTATTGTATTTTTGCTACGTAATCCAGTTATTTTTTGAGAGGCATGAAAACATTTTTTTTTTACAAATTTATTTATGTCAAATTGACATTCGGGCGCATATGTTTTTCCTATTTCAAAAAATCCAGGGTGGTTAGCACATTCCCCTCTCAGTGCTGGTGATCCAGGTTCGGATCCCAGTCTGGGTGGAGTTTCCATGTTCTCCCCATGTTGGGTTTCCTCCGGTTTTTCCGGTTTCCTCCCACAGGCCAAAAGGGTTTTGAGGTTAATTGGATGCTCTAAATTGCCCCATATAGTGTGTGTGTGTGTGTGTGTGAGTAAGAGCGCCCAGCGATAAATTGGAACCCCCGGAATCCAAGCAGAGGATTAAGTGATGTAATATGATGAATGAATAAATGATTGAATGATTAAGCATTTAGTAATTATGTGTCTTAAGAGCAATTCTTATCCCAGTTTTTGTGGAGTTTCTTGTTCTCCCCATGTCCACGTGGGTTTCCTCCGGGTTCTACGGTTTCCTCCCACAGTGCAAAATCATGGTTTCAATTTAAATTGGATGCTCTAAATTGCCCCATAAAGTGTGTGTCTGTTTGAGTGAGTGTGCCCAGCGATAGAGTTGTGCTTTGTCCTGGGAGTATCTGCCCTGAGCCCCCCCCCAACTCTAATAAACGAATAAAGGAATGAATGATAAATGTTTTGGCTTCAGACAGAACATTTCATAGCCTTCAACAATGAGATGAATTTAAAACCTGTGGAAAAAAGCGAACCATATAGACAGTGAGAACATACACACTGCATAAAAAATAGACCCTGTTCTTTCTCTGGGTAATTGCCCAAGAGCTTTTTGCTGTGAGCTGAGACTGTAATCTCCTATTCCACTGTGTCTCCTCATGATATTTAAATGTGGGGTGATAAATAAAGATGGTAGAATAAATAATACATAATGATAGTAAATGAAGATACTTGTGCATCTTCTTGTTGGGCTGCATGTAAATAAATGAATTCATAGTGCTGTGTGTGTTTTGTATTTGCTCTTGTAGTTCTGTTGACTTTCCATATATTTGTTTGACTTGCCACTGATACTTGTTTGATTGCTCGGGAAAAATGTTTCTGGGAACAGGGGCTGTGCTCTTGACATAAATTTAGCTTATGCATTACCACCTAGCTTGTTTATGTGCTTTGCAGCTAAAAACATTTTTTGTATTCATGTTTGATGTCTGAGCTGTTATTACTCTTGAATTTAAATATTTTGTGTTGACTACTAACTTATGGTAGTGTATGTGACTTGAGACAATAATCACTCCAATTAAATTATAAAATAATAATAATAATAATAATTATAATAATTATAATAATAATAATTATTATTATTTTTATTTGTCATTTTTATTAAAAAAAGAAATGCATTATCAGACAGGTGTTTATACGTTTACTACTTTTATACTATCAGGGCAGATTGTAGTCTCTTGTATGTTTCAGTGAGGACTGAGTAAAAAGTAGTGTATTTTGTACTCCATTAGTCTTCCTTTAAAGTCAAAGCAAATGCACAAGCTACATTTAAGTAAGATCATAAAAATTATTAACTCAAAATTATTATTTTTTTCTATGAATCTTTTATGGATGTTTTTAAATGCTTCTGTGTTCTTTTTGAAGATAAAGATTATTCAGATTACGCCTTATTTTTTAATTACTTACAGAATAGTAAGTTATATAATATTATTAAGCTATTGAAATATAAATGGAATGAAAAGTACTGGCTGTAAAGCTGGTTGATTACAGATTTTTTCCTGTAATCTGTAATGTTAAACAGTCAGGACAGCGGTTTATCCAAATTAGTGTAATGTGCCATATTATCGCTAAAATACAAACAGAAACAGGTTGTTATTGATTACAACCTGGAGAGCTCTGTCCCAACTATTGGTTTAAGTACCCCCATTTGGCCAAGGCTTATTATTATTATTGTGCCTTTCTCCTCATATTCTGACATTTATTCTGACATCCATTTATTACACTAGGATTTTTTCTGTGGTTAATGAAAAACATACAATTATCTTTAGGGAGATAACCTTGTGCTAGGATCTGCAGCTGTTGTTTGTCTTTGACGTTCAGACTGTTCTTTGTTACTTGTGGTACGTGCTTTATAGGATTTGCTTGATAAGTTCACTAATTCTTTTACAGATTTGGCATTACGTTTGACCTAAAGGCCTAAAACTAAATTCAGGCTATGAATATGCACTGGTGATGCGCTTAAAATGTATAAAAAAGTAAACTAGAAAAAGGTAACATCAAAATTAACAATTGTTTTTATGATTTATTTATTTTAAGCCATTTGCAATAATTTCAGTTTTGCATCATTCGGTGTATCCCTACGAAAAGTACAATTGGGTGAGTGTGTCTGTCTGCACCAGGTGTGTCTTCACTCTCTTGCAAAACACTGCAATTTAGTTTGACGGGGTACTTACTACTTTAAAAGCAGTGCTTCATTGCTTTTTGCCATTTCCTTGTTTATTACACATATGTCTTTTTAAATTAAAGGCTTCTGCATACAGGTTGCGCAGTGAAAGATGTGTGTGTGTGTGTGTGTGTGTGTGTGTGTGTGTGTGTGTGTGTGTGTGTGTGCGCGTGCACGTGTATGTGTGTGCGCGCACGTGGATCAAAGAAGGTGGCAGGCTTAGCGGGGGGGGCTGACACGGGCTCGTGTGGTGTTGTTTTCATTAAACATTTATCACACCTCTAGGATGACAGCAGGCATCTCTGGGCCTTGCGCGACATGTTTTCATGCAAAATTTATCGAAAAAGATGAGACATTGTAAAGCGAGCTTGTTGCCTTTCACCAGTGACAAAGGGTAAATGGGTGATTGTGGTGTGGGTGAGACAAAGTGTTTGTTAGCATATGTATGTAATTAAGAGAATAAAACAGATGAGGTGTCAGTCTGTATGTGTTAGGTGCGCGAATAGTATTTAGCATAATCTTCCGTTACTGTTACAGATGGTTAGACTGTGTCCACTATCAACAACTATTTGAAACTCTTGTTGGTTCTGGGATGGACAAACTTCTAAAGATTTAAAAAAAAAAAAAAAAAAAAAAAAAAAAAACTTTTTTTTTTTTTTTAATAACAGTATGCTATAAAAACATACTATAAAATACCATAAAAACAAACAAAAAAAAGTTGGGCTAAGTTTGAAAGTCAGGGACTTGACTCATCTGTGGAAGATCCATCAGTTATTTCAGAGACTTTATTTATTTATTTATTTATTTATTTATTTATTTATTTATTTATGTTTTTATTTCTTTTTTGGGTCAGAAGGCATGCCACAGTCTGTAATGTACCCTGCCCAAATTCTAACCTTGGATTTGTGAAAAATCATCCATATGAAAATGCTTTGCAATGTGTGTTTAAATGAGTTGTTGTAAATATTTTGATTCAAAGACCGAGGCAAGTTTGCTAAATCATTTGCAGATGGGAGAGAAATCTGAGCGTAGGTTTATGGCTTCTTAAAAAATAGTTTTAGTTTATTTTGCGATACTAGGTTAAATCTCATGGATTTTACAGGAAGCTGTGAAACAAATTTGGCGGAATGTCTCATTTTTTTCTTCGTTCTTGCTCTTGGCTCAGTAAATCCAGTAGTGGTCACTGTTGCAGTTGCATAAAATCTTTCCATCTGGGTTTCGCATCACAGCCATGTATTATAAGCCTGTGTTGGTAAGCAAAAATTTACCATGTAACTGTTTCTTGGAGTATTGCAATTATCAACTCAGCTAAATTAAATTGACGCTTCATGTAACTCTAAACATGCTCCAAGTAAAGCAGCCTTTATTAAAGTTCCAACTGTCTGTTTTGGCCTGTCAGTGTACATATAGTTTCATATTTTTGAAAAAATGCATTTTTATGCTTCGTAAGTTTTTATTTTGATTGTAAATTACAGTAAAAACTATCAGTTAAAGATTATTCTGTACTAATCAGCTATTTAATGAGATGTTGATATGTTGTTACTTTAAGTATGAGTGTATGAAGTTTTTCGTATGTTAAACACTTAAGGACAGAATATTGAAAGGTTTTTTTTTCCAGTTGTGTGGATATCTTTGATAAACAGGTTAGTGTGCTGCCCATCCTGCCTTTATTAACAGAGGATGTACTTCTAGAGTATAGAGAGATCGAGTACATGCTGTGTTTATGAATGTGTGTGTGTGTGTTTGTGTGCGTGTGCATGTGTGTCTCTGGCCAGTGCTAATCGCCATAGAGACACCCCGAGTGGGCAATGGAGAGCTGTGACAATCCACTTACCTTGCTCTGTAATCTGTTTATCCATTAGGACTAGTTAAATCAGCACACACTCACTCACACCCCCCCCCCCCCCCGAGGCTCTCCGGCTGCAGGACAGGATGCTCTTTCTTACTGACTTTGTGAATATGTTTAGCATTTCATGATCATGTTCGCAATTGTCATTTTACAGCCTGAAATACGATTTTATTACTTTGTGAACCTGTGGGACACACATACACACAAATACACACAGAGCGAGAGAAGCAGATCCAATCCTGGAGCATGATGACAGAGCTATGGCAAAGCCAAATAAAATCTCCTCCAATCCAATTAAATTTAAGCTGGGCTAGCCCATAATGCTTAGCTTTGCAGGTACTGTGCCCCTTTTCCTCCCAAACATATAATCAATATCCACCATGCACATGAGACATGTTATAGGCATTTCATTGGTCTACATAAGCAGGACAAATTGTGGCTGATGGTCATTTTCTTTGGTAGAAAGGGAAAAGAAGGGGAAAAAAAGTATAGAAACAGACTTGAGATTTATGAAACCTTGTTGTTATAGGCTTTTATAGTTTTTGTAAGGTTAATGTTGTTATGGTTCGAAGATTCCCTGAAGTGCTTTGCTGTGTACATTGTTAAAAAAAATTTACTTTCAAAATTTCACATTTCACATTTACCTGCTTACCAGGGAGAATTAGATCCCTTTTGATAGTTTTTTTTAAGAGGGCAAGCGTTTATATTAATCTGTACGCTCAATATTGTTACATGATTTAAAATGATGTTCAACCTCGTTTGCAAGTTGGCTCAACCAATCAGATTTAAAGACAGGAACACTACCTGTTTTATAATAATAATTCTGGAACAGATTTTTTCCTATTATGTATAGGGGCATGGTAGCTCAATGGCTAGGGTGTTGGGCCATCAATCTGAAGATTGTGGGTTCAAACCCCAGGTCCACTAAAATTACCTGGAGATGTCAATGGCCTTAACCTTCATTGCTACATAGGCTCTGGCCAAACTTGTGCTTGCTTTGTAAGTAGCTTTGGATAAGGTTTTAAGGATTCAAGGATTTTTATTGTCACATCACCTAGTATTGGGGTATTGGTGAGTGAAAAAATCATGAGCAAGTACCCACAACTGTGCAAAAAAGAAAAAAGTAAAGAAAGAATTATACACTAAATTTACAATATAAAAATTAAAATATAAAATATAAGAAAGGTATGGAGCTATAGATACAGTGAGAGTCGGAGAGGGTGTATGTAAGAGTCTGTAGGTGCTGTGAATAAAGTGCAAGTGCAGTGTATATGTAAGGTGGCAGTTGTCAGACTATGGGCAGTACACAGTTCTACTGGCCGTTCCTTAGTCTGCTAAATGAAGAAATGCAATACATATACAAAGTGCATGTACAAAGTGCAAAAATAATTTTTATTTATTTTTTACATAGAAGTTAATCAGCAACAGTGTGAACAATACCCTCTCCATCACTCTTTAATTTTAAACAGAGCAAAATGAATTTGGCATACATAGCAGTTTCTGTGTGTTACTTAGCACTCCTATGTTTGCCTGTATTGTGTAACACTGCAGTGTTGGAATGATGGCATGTCGACTCGTTCTTCTACAGCTCTATGACTACTTTAGTTGCCGGGTAAATGAGGAAACGAAGATGTTTTGCTCTATTTGTTATTGTTTTCATTCATAAATTTAACCAGAATACATGGCAAACAGAGAAACACACAAGTAAAGGCACAATAAATTTGTTTTATCTTTTAAAGCAACAAAATACAGAAATTTAAAACAAAGATTTGCAAGAAAAGAAATTTCAAGTTCCTTTCACATTACATTTACATTTAGCAGATGCTTTTATCCAAAATGACTTACAAATAAGAAAAAAACATAAAGTATACTATACTATTTCGTGTGTGTTATTTACAATTAGAAAATCAACAAAATGTCATGTGATCCATTGCTTAAGCTAAAACTTATGCAAATTAATGGTATAACAGGGTGAGTTTGGGGTTTTCTCCATTCCATACACACAGATCTGTAAGAAATGGAGCAACACCAAGCTCTACCTGTTATGCCAATATTTGATTTGAAGACATTTTTTTAACCTTTACTTTGATATTTGTGTCGATATCAGTGTGTATATAATGTTTGTGTGGTTATCTCTTGTGTTTGTATTTGTATATGGTACATTGTTAATATACTAATTGTAAATTTAATAATATAGTGTACACGTGTATATAATATTTTGGCAACAGTTTGTTGATTCAAGCTGTTTTAATTTAATTTAGAGAGACCCTGCAAGGTTTCCTATTTCACATATTATAAATATGTTGATTAGACAGGCACTGGACAGATTACATAACATTTAAATGCAGGTTTTTGAAAGCAAACTTTGCTTTAGTTTTGTTTTTATTTTTTCCTTGTGGCACCATAACAGATTATTTGTTTTTCTCCAGCTGATGTCATGTTAAACATATGGTTGTGTACCATACTGTACAGCATCACATTTTTTATTGTCTAGCGCTTTTATTAAATGTTTGAAACCAGGGTTCTCCACTTCAGCATATGATGCATATGTATACATTTACATGCATATACATATAAGTGGATCACTTTTCTCAGGCTCACTGTATTGCAATCTCTTAATTATAACTTTTATTTGCAGTAATGCTTTAGTAGAGTTTGGACACTTTAAATTAATTCCAGTTTTAACAGACCAACATTTTATGAGACCGTGCTTTTGCTCAGCATTTTGTGAATAAAACCAAGCGTAAGAAATACACTGAGCCAAAAGTTTCCGAGGTTGAAGTTACAATTTTATTACTCTCTAGGTTTCTCTAGGTAATTTTTCTAGGTTTCAATGTGTTTAGTGTACGAAGTGTTTATACGAGTGTGGGAAGGGTTCATGAAACCTTAAACATATGAATAATACAATAACGCTGCTATATTGTGGGGTCCCTGGAACGTAAACACTGCAATTGGTATCACTGTACATGTTCATTGCTTCAGTAATGGATTTATTCTGGCTGATTTCACATCTCGGGAGCCGAGAGTGGATGATGATGTCCAATATGCGTTAGCACGTTCCAAATGTTCCCAAACTCCACCCACATTCATTTGCGCTCCATTCTCTGCCTCTAAACTGAGTTACACTTGCATGGCATATGCTTGGAGAGGTTTACAGTGTTGTGATGCAACTCGCAATTCTGCTTGGGTATATAGCTTGTCTCTTAATTTTAGTTTTGCCTTTTTTTTGGGATCTCCACTCTGTTCTATTTTGCATGGGAAAGTGCGTACCAAACCCTGATGCCTGTACCGAACGATTCACACAGAATACACCCCTTTTTACACTTCCATTACAGATATCATGTTTAGCTTTTCTACTATTAGTTTAAATGCATGTCTTTTCCTTTCACTTTACATGAGCCATGAGTCTTATCCTGCTTCCCATACCAACATATTATTGACGTATGTAGTCTGTCACTTTTGCCACCATGAATCTCTTGTGCAGAAATGGTGTCTAACAGAAACTTGATTAGTGCTGACAAACCAAACTTGTGGGGTTTGTAACTGAAATTTTACTGTATATATCTTGATTTGATAAATTTGCCTTGAAACTTGAGGCCGAATTCAGAACAACTAGATGAACTGCTGGGACACATGCCGTGTAATGAACCTCATTTCCTGTTTATACCAAATTTGTTAAGGCCCATTACAGAAATAATGTCTTACTTGTACCCTGTTTAAATACGACGTTGTCAGTCATGCTGCCATATTTCTTTGCCAATATTTTTTTTATGCTGTAAAAAATTATTCCTCATCAGTCTCTGTCTGTTTTCTGTTGTCGCTCTCATTTTTCTAAGATAAAAGGCCAAAAGTGTGGTCATGTGCTCTGCGCATACTGTCGCTTCAGTGTTTATAATCAGTGCTCATTAAAAAAAAAAAAAAAAAAAAAAAACCGCGCAATGTTATATTCTTGCTGGTTGTGGTCAGGGATTGTATTTTCTGTAGACATAGACAGATTGCTAGCAGCTTTGAAATAGAAGCCTGCTTATGCAGCGTTAAACATGCAGGGCTGTTCCTAGTCATGGAAGTGATTATACCAGGCTTACTGTTTTGACAGAAAGAACTCATGCCAGTTCATATTGAGTGCTGTGACTTGCACATCTGTCGGTGCATTGGCAGCTTTGGGCATTTTTACAACATCTAGCAATGCTCTAACCTCTGGAGCTCAGTTTTCAAACATGTGTGGTCTTTGGTCTTTTAGTGTGTGTGGTTTTGGGAAACAGGCTTGTTATAGGGACATAATTAGTTCTGTGCTCATTAAATTAAGGACAGCCATTGTTTGGTATCACCACACATGTTACGACCCAGCAACATGAAGCAAATGCAGGACTTGTGTTACAGGCAAACCACAACTTGTTCTACTATGTAAATACAAGCTTATTAGATTAGGATTAGAACTAAATTAATACAAACCATTTTTTGTAATGTAAAATGTCTCTATCATGATTTTCATCTCTGTTACAATTTTAAGGCTTTTTATTTTTCTTTACGGTTTTAATCTTAAAAAAAAAAGTCTTTTAGCCGAACTTAAAAAAAAAAAAACGTCTGGACAGAAACCAGTGTTCATAGTTAGCTTTTGACAACTGAGTTGTGACGTATTATTAACTGCTTATTTTCACCAAACTTGAGGCAAGGTACACCAAGAGTTGTCAAAAGTTTGAGCTTGTATCTCCCTACAGCACCTGGTTTTGGTTCCTTTATAAAACCAGCAGAGGTCATTGCTGCAAATTCTTGAACAGACATTAGTCCATCAGACATCCAGCTGTGTCTCTTAAGCAACCAGCCAGCCTAGAGACACAGCTTGAGGCTCTTACATACCATTGTGATTGTAATAGTATGGTAGACCACTACACACCTGCAGTGTGACACACCAATTGACTTATTCATTCATTCATTCATTATCTCCCGCTTATCCTCTATTAGGGTCGCGGTGGGGTTCCTCATGCCCATCCAGGGGAGAACGTCTCGGGCGCTGGGCAGATAGACCCAGGACAGGGCGCCAATCCATCGCTGGGCACACACTCACTCACACAGACACACTCTAAATTGGGCAATTTTTGAGAATTCAATTAACTTGATCCATGTTTTTGGACTGTGGGAGGAAACCGGAGAACCCGGAGTAAACCCACGCAGACACGGGGAGAACATGGAAACTCCACCCAGATGGGGATTCGAACCGGGAATCCCTAGCGCTGAGAGGCGAATGTGCTAACCACTAAGCCACCGTGCTGCCCCCAATTGACTTAATGACTTAAAATTAACTAGTGACAATAGCATTGCTTTAAAATTCAGTTCAATATTAACATTCTTGAAAAAACAACCATTAAAACTTACCTAAACAATAATAATAGTGTTATACTGAACTTAGTAATAGTAAGTAATATTAATAATAAGTAATATAAGTAATATTTTGATTTCCAGCCTTTAGAGGCATTCATTGCAATCAAGCAATTTCTGTAACTCTCAATGAGACTTCTGCACCTGTCAACAGGTATTTTGGTCCTCTCCTCACTGCTCTAGCGGTATTAGATTTGAAGGAGACATTTTCCAAACTGCATTTTTTCTTTTCTTCCACAAATCTTTTAAGTCCAATGATTTGTTTTTACTCATATTTCAGCTGTTTTGCGTCGTTCTCCTGTTGGAGGATTCATAACCTGCAAATGAAACCACACTTTCTAATACAGGGCAGCACACTTTGCTCCATAATCATTTATTTGTACACTGTATCGATTCAGGACACATTATGCAGAATGCTGCACAGCAGCTCCTTGTTTCGCAAAAGCACCTGGTCATTGATCTTTCTCCCAGATTTGTGCTTTTGTCAATATGTGTTTTGGCAAATTTCCTTGTGATTTGCTTTCAAAAGTCGTGTCCTCCTTAATCTTTGATTAAGTCCACTTTGGTTCAAGCGATCTGACACTGATGTACTTTGACCTGGGAGTTCACTTTTAATCTCTTTGTAAGTTTAATTTGTCATCAATTTTTTTGTGGTGGCCACATACAAGTAGTTTGGCTACAGTCCCGTGGATCTTAAACTTCTGTATATGTGCAACTGTAGTCACAGAAAAATCAAGGTGCTTGGAAATGGTCTTGTAGCCTTTATTTTTAACATGTTTGTCTATTATTTTCTTCCTAATCTCATGAGTTAACTCTCTCCAGCTTCCTGTGGTCCATGTTCAGTGTGGTACACACCATGATAAACAACACAGTGGCTAGTTTCTACTCGTTAATTATCAGAAATTGATGGTATTTCTCTTAAATGTGCGGCCTGACCAATTACATTTTTAGGACCCTTAATTACTGGCCACAGCTAAATTTGACATGTTCTTTTTTTGTCCATTAGTTTTATTAGTTTGATTTAAAAAAAATCTGTTAAACCACAATTTAAAAGTCTGATTTATAAAAGTAAATTTATAAATGTAAAATTTTAGTGCATAGTTATTTATTATCTTTTTTTTTTAATTGTTATTTCAGTTACCATTGTGGAGCTTTCTTTCTTTTACAGAAGGTTACTAATATTTTCATCCATGTTATAATTTGAGCACTTTAGGACATTAATGTAATTTGTTTTTTTAATTTATTTATTTGCTATATTTGTAAAAAAAAAAAAATATTCTAACATAGATGTGTGAATGTAGACTACTCTGCAAAGTATTAATTACAATAAATAATAAACTTATGAGGACTTGGACATAATATAGATAAGTGTGCAAGATTGACACTTATTTTTACACACATGCACACAGACATGCACACACTTTTAAAACCCCTAGGACACCACACGGTAGCAGCGCTCAGGGCCATATTGGATTAATTTTTATCCATTCTTCTTTCTGGGTCGGATAGAAAATGCGAGTTACTGTCACTTAGCATGGCTCAGATATGAATAAAAATCACAGATTGGCCGATTGCTGCACAGAGGGAGCTTTGTGAACACTTATCCCATCTGTACAGTGGCGGCCGAGAGTCCGGATAATCACTCTAATCTAGTTAAGGTTAAAGAGGGCCATGACTACACACACACACACACACACACACACACACCTCCACGCAGTAGGGGTTCAGATTTAAAGCCCAAACAAGAAGGCTGTCATATTGATTATTCAAATGGGCAGTTAACGGTCCAACTCACTGGCCAGCCAATGTGGACACAGGCTGGAAAGCCTGAAGAGATAGAAGAGACTAAGAGATCAAGGATGAGCAAAACATAAGAGGCAGAGGTTTACAGATATGTCCATTAGAGGCAGGACTTTGTAACCTCTTTCTGACTGATTTTTGTGTTATTGTTTGCTTGCACATGTCAGTGCTGATTAATGGTAATTTTGGAATAATGTTCCTTGGCTGATTCTTATACTCATGATGTCAGTATACATAATGTGTTTTTTGAAATCCACCTTTGACCGTGACAATATTATTACTGTCTTGACTTAGTTTTGCCATGTGCAAATTGATATCAGTGAAACAAAAGATAAAAGTATACACTGGAGATCAAATAAATTAGATTAGAAAACAATGTATGCCCTTGATTTTTTTCAGAAATGAGGTAATCTACATTAACATTTGATTATTATTTTTTTTTGTAGAGGATACAACATAAAACAGTGTTTTATAAAATAACCAAAGTATTTGCAAAATATTGCACACTTTTTCCAGTTTGTTGATAAAAATTATGTTTCCAATGAAACCCAAATTAATTAAACTTGGTTTTATCACTACAATAAACTTTGGACCACTTTTCTTCTGTCCACACAACATGCTCAAGGTTTGGGGAATGTTTTGGGCAGCAGGAGTTGGACCTATCATACAGCTACATGGCAGAGTGTATGCAATTGTGTATCAGAAACTTATTCATCAATATGTGGTTCACTCCATGCATTCATCCCTCAATCAGCCAGCAATTTTCTTGCAGGACAATGCCTCCTGTCACACAGCAAAATGTAAAGCTGCTCTAAATCTTTGTTTGTCCATATGATCTTTTGCAAACTGCAGATGTGCAACAATGTCTTACAACCCTATTATACACTTGTTTAGTAATTTCACATGCTGCAGTTTCCTCCCAGGCATAAGTAAAGTATTTTAATTCTGTTGGTGGACTTGGAAATGTTAATTCATTCATTCATTATCTTCCAATCAATCCTCTGCTAGGGTCGCGGGGGGGGGGGGGGTTTCCATGCTCATCCAGGGGAGAACATGAAAAGGGTCCTTTTAGAATGTTATTATTAGCTAATGTGAGAACTGTCTGTATATGTTCAGAAGTTACCTTTGTGACATTATTGACTATTAACTGCCTCATTTAAATACTTCCCATTTGTAATCAAAGTTTTTAGAGGCAGATGAGCATTACCATCCCAAAATTTCACATGTTCTTGCCACTCATAGATGTATAATATTTAATTAGGCTTATTAATAAGTAATTGACTAAGTCTTTTAAAATTTAAGTGGTTGGGCTACCTTGTCTTTGATGGCAAAGACCTGCTTATGTGGGCGTCTGTGTTTCTTTGAAATTCTTAAAATTCATTTTGACATTCAAACCTGCTTAAAAAGTAATTTGCAAATAATTAGTTACCTAGTGTTGAATTAGCCAGTCTGAAGTCTACTTTGTCTGCAGATCAAGTGCTTTGCTGTTCATGTTTTGTATTATTGTCTGCTTGATTAAATTCCTTCAGATCGTTTGGACGTATTTGGATGTGAATTGTCAGACAAGATGATTCAGCAAACCAAAGCAAAATAAAAAGTCATTCTGCTTTTACCATCATGATTTAAACACTATCAACAAATTTCGAAAATCTGTTGTTTGAAAAAGCCTAAGCTATGACACTACCTCACTATGTTTCATAGATACATTTTAACTTGTCAGCCTTCTTGTTTTTAGTCCATAAAACTTATGTTACCTTTTTGATCACATAACTATATTTCCTATTTTGCATTTTCCTATGACACTATTTTCTATAAATATTTTTCAATTGTTTAAGCATGTAATTAAAAGCAGTAATTTGTGTGCTTTAGTAGCTGGTATATAGTGGTGTAATATATATATATTTTTTATGTAGCATTGTAAAAGCTTACTAATGCTCCTATAATACATTACTGCAGCCCTGAACATCCCCAGTCATTAGCCAGGCTCCAGGTTGAGGATGTAATCAAGTCTGTTTTTTTAAAGTGAATGCTGATTGCTGAGTAACAGGATTCCGGTTTCTCTAACAATCAAACAAACCATCTAGTGGCCAATGTTTATAAATAGCATCAGGAAAATAATGTATATTATTATATAAATACCATAAATAATGTGTCAGGGGTGTGCATTATTGTCAGTAATGTCACTGCTGGACATACCGCTTAGCCAGAGCCAATCAAATCAGATTTAAGAACTGGAACTACCCGTTTCATTGTAAGATTTAAGAAACAGACCCATAATTCGCGGTGGGGTTCCCCATGCCCATCCAGGGTTGAACGTCTCGGGCGCTGGGCAGATAGACCAAGGACAGGGCGCCAATCCATCGCTGGGCACACACTCACTCACACAGACACACTCTATAGGGGGCAATTTTGAGAATTCAATTAACTTGATCCATGTTT
>JAFMOD010000808.1:98025-137725 GCA_019802435.1 Corydoras maculifer | reverse complement strand
CAGATTTAAGAACTGGAACTACCCGTTTCATTGTAAGATTTAAGAAACAGACCCATAATTCGCGGTGGGGTTCCCCATGCCCATCCAGGGTTGAACGTCTCGGGCGCTGGGCAGATAGACCAAGGACAGGGCGCCAATCCATCGCTGGGCACACACTCACTCACACAGACACACTCTATAGGGGGCAATTTTGAGAATTCAATTAACTTGATCCATGTTTTTGGACTGTGGGAGGAAACTGGAGAACCCGGAGGAAACCCACGCAGACACGGGGAGAACATGGAAACTCCACCCAGATGGGGATTCGAACCGGGAATCCCTAGTGCTGAGAGGCGAACGTGCTAACCACTAAGCCACCGTGCCGCAACAGACCCATCAGACAAATTAAATAATAGCAAGAGACTTAGTTGTTTATGACCAAACTATGAAAATAAACTTCATTTCTTGTCTTTTGTTTCCTGCCATGCTTCACACAGATGCCACCCTCCAAAAAGGCTTGTATGTTCCTGCTTCATACTTTATTGTACATATAGAACTGTTTTTACTTTGTTATATTGGTTTAGTAGATTTTTTTTTTCTAAAGACAGATTATTTTATTTGTATACGATTTAAAAAAAATAACAGGAGCTCTTAAAAGCGCCAAAAGTACCCTAACTTGCCTATAGCCTTGAAATGCAGATGCGTTAAAATCCCGTATTTAACATTTTAATTCTCCTTGGGTTATATTGATGAAAAATCCCTTTACCAGTCATTCCTATGGAGGTAGCTTGAGAACCAGTGAATTTTGTTGCTGTTTCGTGTTGTATTCTACAAAACCTTAGTGCTAATTCTCACTCCGTAGCGTTCACCACTGCAATATGGTGTCACTTGGCATCTTTACGAAACAACCCAAAACACATCTCTTTCAGAAACACCTGCCATAAAAAGGGGGGGGGGTGTTGCTGGATATAAAAATGATCAGGTTTGATAATTCTACAGTGTAGCTGGTATTTCCGTAACTGACTTGTGTTTTCATTTGTAAGTCCCTTTGGATAAAAGCGTCTGCTAAATGACCACATGTAAATGTAATGTTATGTAACAAGTTTATTATCAGTATGGCATTTGGTATGTTCTCCTCACATTTGATAATTTGTGGATTTTTTTTTGTTATCCCATATCATGAAAATAAACCTGCGTTTCAGTTGGCTTCCTGTAGGAATATGCTTTTAGCATTTCGTACTAAACCCTAGAGTTGAATGAAAATAGTGTCTGTGAAGTGCACCGTTTGCCTGGGGCCTCCCCGAAGGACCCCAGGGTCTAACAGGGATATTGAGAAAAGAATGGGCACAGCTGTACACTGCACGGAGCAGACTCTCTTTCCTTACTCACTCTTTTTTCCAGTGTTATAGTCTATCTACAGGGTCAGTCTGTCGATTCGCCACTTTCAGCATTCTATTATGTAATGTTTTAGTGTGTTTTACAGTGCCTGGGGGAATAGAAGAAAAATACAGGCTTGTGTTTGTGTGTATACAATCTTTATTTACACCTTGACCCTGTAGAAAAGTGTAAAGCACAATAGAAGGGAAGAGAGTGAAACTGATTACCTTGTTAACTCCTGGCTCAGACTTGCACCTGTGCGCCTGGGCGCCGATTTGCAACTGAATCAGGTGCTTTCTTTGGTCCCGACCCCTTCATCCCTCCCTCTGTCTTCTCCTCCCTCTTCGCGATTTTCTTAATCCATGCCAAGATCATCTTTTTAAACTCTGCCATGACAGCTGCCACACTAGCCACTATTGTTCCATCACACTTTCCCCCACCACTATGTCAGCAGCCAAACGTTTTGCACATGTGAATAGCCCCTCCCGCCACACAGCCTTATTCTTTGTGTGCAAGTGCTTCAATTTGTGGAGTTTCCTTCTGGAAGAATCCCACAATGTTCTGGATCCACATTGTCTTTCACTCAATAATGACGTTTTTCTATATTAGTCAAAAGTTTCAATCAGGCAAAGATGAAAAGACATTAAACCATTGAGGCAATCGAAAGGAAATAGATTTTTGTTCATTTTTTTTCTTTTTACAAATTCAGTCATCCCCCTTGGCCCACACCCCTATTAAACAGGAGTCAATTTCCTTTACATTGTGGCCGCCAAATTAAATTTCTCTCTGCCACAGAGATTTGTAGCGTGGCTCACTCCTGTGCCACCCTTTGAGGATGTATTCTGAAAGCCTTGTAAAAGAGCAAGCTGCTGTTCTTTAACAGAGATGAGATTTCGCAGATTTATATTTAGGCTTTCAAATGTTATATACTATATAGTGTATTTATTGCTTAATTTAAATTAACTTAAAACTTTGTTTTAATGGTTTTAAAATTATATGATTATGATTGCCTTACTTAGTATATGACTGCACCGATAGTTCTAGATGTAGGCGCTTTTAAAATGACCAATTAAATTTTTGTATAATTTGAAGTAACAATGTTTTATACTACCTGTTGATAGTAAACTCTTTTGTCAGCTTAGTGCTGCTGCAAATAAATGAAAAGTTTAATCAAAAAGTTTCAACTAGCGGGAATTGAGTTGAAAGTCTTAGGAAATAAGGACTCCCTGATGGCCTACACAATTTTACAAAAAACGTTTACGAGACTTGTGGTTAGAGCTCTAAATATTTAACCAGAAATTTGCCAGTACTGGATCCTAAATGGCACAGACTGTATCATCTACAATATTGCTTTGGTAAACCTTTGATACTGGATTACAGTAGGTTTATGATTCATTCTATGGTAATACATTTTTGGTTCTTATGCATTAAACACCAAAAAATAAAAGCAAGAGCATCCCCAATATGGCCTCCCACATATCAAAATGAGCCAGTTATGCCTGTGGATCAACTGGACAGGAGGAACCCTGTTAGGCTTGTGCAATTAGACCACCCTATTTACTTCAAACCACTACATTTTAGGTTTGAACAAATAATGACATACTAGTTTTTACTTAAATCTTTGTTATTATCCTTGTTGCTATAATCCAGTTTAAAATCTAAGAATAAATAGTCTTGCACCCTTAATAAAAATTGGCATTCTGTAAAATTCTGGAGATTTTTGTAGAATATTCTAATATTTTACATTGGTTAAGCTGAATGATGTCAAGTACAAATCATTTTCTTTCAAAATCAATATCAACAGTTTCTATATAAACATACATTACTTGTTGTTACATATGTTAGAGTAGATGAACTTTTTTTGAATTCAGTGTTGAACCTGTCTCTGACACCCCTAGCTACATAAAGGCTTAGTCAGGACGGGGAGGTGTTCGAGCCATTAATTCAGAATCTATGAATTATTTCATATATTTTTCTTTTTCCCTTCTGCCCTCTTTTATTGACTACACCTGACTGTCCAGAGTTCAGCCTTTTGCTGGGTGTTGATGGTCTTTTCTGTGAGATGCAGTGGGATTATGCTAAGTGGTCTATTTTGTTCATTGTAACGTTTTGAGAGGAAATGAGATTGGCGAAATGGCAAAGGGGCAGCTTTAAAGAGGGCCTGTGGACCTAAGAACATTTTTGGCTTGTTTGAGCCATTATTATCCAGCTATTCTAATATTAGATGTGAGCAGCAGCCTTACCATTGCTCATTTTAAAGCTGTGTGCACATGGTGGAACTCTGTAGTGAACTGTTTGACAGAGTAGTCAAAAGAGACAGCGCAGCTATACACACAGGAATAAGGCTTCAGTTTCAATTCCCTACCACTGTTCAGTATGTGATACGGATATGACAGTTCAACTGCCTCGCCAACCCCCACCATTCTGCCACTCTATAACTGGTTTGCCCAGCCCACTTGTCGTTTATCCCCCCTTTCTCTCTTTACTTAAAGGCTGAATCTGCTGGGAAAAAATATGCACACTCATCTTTGCCAAAAGCGCATACTGATATTTTTCTGACCACCTTTACTTTCAATTCTGGCTTGCTTTTGCATTGGTTTTTGCATTGTCACAGACGTAACTCTTCTAATTTTTTTCTTCTTCTTAGTTTTTAAAAAATGGTTTGTGGCTTGTCAATCTAATCTTTAACAAACTGAGGATGGGCAGCAACCTTCTTCTTGCAAACTTGCCCTTTATACCATTGGTGTTCATTGTAATTTTCAAATGCATTTTGCACTTTTTGTACCATAGTGCAGTGTTGAAAAGCAGCTTCGTGTTTTTTTATGCCTAAACGCTTACCTTTTGTTGGTAGACTAATGAATATTAATATTAACCAATCCATGTCTTTAGTTGCTTAGAAATTTCCTTGAGTTCCTATTAGACTGTTACATCATTAGATTGTTACACACTCTACTCCTGACTTGACATTTGTCTACCTCTTTCCAGTTACCTTTTGTCCCCCTCTTGATTTAACTTTTCTAGTGAGGGTAAAAAAGGCAGACAGCGGCTTGGTCCAGACTATTTGGAGATGGTTTTCCAGCCAGTAAGCATCAGCCACTCTTCTGCAGAGGTTCTTAGAAATTTTATTTATTCGAGCACTTCTACAAATTTTGATAGAGCCCATTAAATAAAGCACAGAACTCACTCATATTTTTAATATGTATTTTAATATTGGGTGTTTAAGGGCGGCACGGTGGCTTAGTGGTTAGCACGTTCGCCTCTCAGCACTAGGAATTCCTGGTTCGAATCCCCATCTGGGTGTGGTTTCCATGTTCTCCCCGTATCCTTGTGGGTTTCCCCCGGGTTCACCGGTTTCCTTCCACAGTCCAAAAACATGGATCAAGTCAATTGAGTTCTCCAAAATTGCCCCATATGGAGTGTGTTTAAGTGCGTGAGTGTGTGCCCAGCGATAGATTGGCACCCTGTCCTGGGTGTATCTGCCCAGCGCCTGAGACGTTATCCTCTGGATGGGCATGTGGAACCCCACCGCGACACTATAGAGGATAAAGCGGAAGATAATGAATGAATGAATATTGGCTGTTCACAGGAAATCCCAGTAAAGTATAATCCAGGGGGTGTTTAAATTTTTTTCCCCAAAAAAATAAACAAAAAAATACTTAAATTAAACACATAGTCTCTCCAACCTACACATGAGATTTAAGCTCTGGCTCTGACCAATGTCAGCCAGATATGCAAAGCAAAGAGGAGCGTTAATACTTTCAATACCCTTTTAATCTGTCCACAAAAGCATATCTCATAACAGAATGGGCACTGGCATTGTTCTCCTAAAATAGACTTGGATTAGCAAACAGGGAAGAAGTGCAAATTAAAAACAAATCCCAATAGCAATGGCACCCATATAGTACTTGTGTGGTAGTTATATTAAGGCCTTGACCACAAGAGGACAGAATAAAGGGCACAACAATGTATGCTGAGAAACAGATGGACTACAGTTTGTAGATCTGCAAAGTGCATCTGGTACATATGCAAAGTGAAGATAATATAATGGGCAACCTGCGATCCATGTATGTGTGCACATATATGTGCTGTGTCCATCATCCCTCCAGCCCTCCACCTTGTGGTCGGTTTCTCTCCCCGCGGCTTTTAATGTTCCCGGTTTTAAAAGGGCGTGCACTCATTCATTAATTAACCGTAATCGAAGTCTATCATGAAGGCTCCGCCTTCACCCCCCGCCACGGCGATCCTGCCACATATTTTGTCGAAAAAGTTTTTACATTACATTTGCATTCATTCTGCCAAGTAGCTGTATAATGGGACACCAAGTCTCACCAAGTACTATGGCTGAAGTGTCCTTGAGCAAGGCACCTAACCCCAAATTCTTTTCGGAGCCATATACAGGGCTGCCCACCACTCCAGGCACATGGAGGACAAATACCTCCATGGTAAATAAGTGTGTAAACACTGCAAAAACAGATCATTTATCACTTAAATGAGTTGGTGACATTGTAAAGATGCAATATTCTAGAAATCACATTTGGAATGACCAATTTCTCTTGTTATGGCAGCTATGGTCATCTCTTTGGCCTTTATTTGGCGTGTTACTTTAGAACAGCTAATGCAACTACTGATAATAATCAGGGTTTGGCAGATAATGAAGGAAATGTAACACCATATTGACACTAATAACTAAGTGCTATATGAAAGTGTTCTTTGATCAGTATTCTTTATTTTTTTGAATATCTTATTTATTTATTTATTTATTTATTAATAATGTTCTCTAGAATATTCAGTATGTAACTTATATATTATAATATGGTACTAGGGCCATAGTGGTTAACATGTTTGACTTTCAGCACTGAGGAAATCCCCATACAATTCACCCATAGATACTTTTAAAAGGTTCAAACAAACTAGCAACACTGTAAGTCAGTTCTCCCTTTTTCTTGAAGGCATTTAAGAGATTGCAGTCAAAAACTGTAGGTGGAAAATAAATGATTAGACATGTTATTATGATTGATAATATATTTTGTATCCTAAAAACAAATCTGTTCACAGCTTTATCACCCTGATAAGTTTCTTTTTCAGCAAAACTGCCTTAATTATATAGAGTTGTAATATCTGTTTCGAATCATAATTATGACTTAAATGCTTGCTACTAGGAGTATAACAGTATGCTGTATTCTGTGTGAACCGTTCGGGATGGGCATCACGGTTCGGTACACACTTTTCCACGCAGAATACAACGGAGTGATGACCGCAAAATTAGGCGGAACTAAAATTAAGAAACAAGCTCTACACCCGAGACGAGTTGCGAGTTGCACCACCATGCTGTAAACCCCTCTAAGCATATGTCATGCTTAGTGCAGCTTAGTTTAGAGGCGGAGCATGGAGCGCGAGTGGAAACCATACAACCAAATTACAATGTATGTCACAGTAATACGTAACGTGTTGTTTATGTTCGAGAAACCTCACCGATGTAGCAGTGTTATTTAGATGTTATTTAGTGTTATTTAGATTTATTTTTCAGATGTTACACTTATAAACACTTCATATGCTATTGAACACTTTTAAACCTATATAAATTTAGTAACATACATAGCGCAAAATATCCCAATTTTAGCTGGCAAAAGATAACTTTGAAACTTAAACTCGGCTCAGTGTATTTCTCACACTTGGTTTTATTCTGAAAATGCCGAGCAAAAGCTCGGTCTTAGAATTGGATGGTCTTTTAAAACTGGAATTAACTTAGTGTTCAAACTCTACTAAAGCATTACTGCAAATAAAAGTTATAATTAAGAAATTATATATATCTTATACCGAACCATGAGGTCTATAACTTTTGTGTACCGTTACTACACTCCTACTTGCTACTAAACTAGCCGCAAATCGATCTCTTAAAGTAAATGTGACATTAAGATACATGCAAATCAAGATGTCCTCTTAAATAAGTTCCCAGATATTGAGTACAAAATGTGCCTGACAGAGACCAATGATTTCAGAGAACAAATTACTAAATGAATCTGAGTCACAGTTAAACAGCTTGCTACGTTTCTCAAGCACTTGTTTACACGAACTAAATTGTGTGAGCTTTTATGGGTTTGAGGAAGAAAATAAACTTGAGCACAAATAAACTATCTGAAGACAAATAAACTACCACATGGGGTTTTGCTGTGTGCAGTTCATTTAGAAGAAAACATCATACCATGTAATATCAATATTTACTTGACATTTTAATTTATCACATAAACCCTGCTAACAAAAGTACTGTTCTTTCTTTTTTTCGCTTTCCTTTTGTTGTCAAATCTCTGTATTGTGATCATCCACATCGTTTGGGTGGAAAGAATGATGCTGACGTTCTTTTTTGCCGTACTTCGGAATGCAAAAGAAGTGTCTAAAATTAAAAAAGCGTTACATTATTGTTTTTCCTCAGAACTACAGCATCAAAAGCATTTTGATGGTACACAGATCTGTAGCCATCATTACAGCTGCATGTCCAAAGAGTCTAGTAGAACTCATTCCTGCACTATGTAACTTGTTTTTTCTAGACAGGACTTCTTAGGAAAGTACTCAAAGATTTACAGAATGCCTTACAGCTCTCACTCACTGTAGTTTTTGTGTTATACAAAAGTTTTTATTTTATTTATTACTTTATTTATTTTTTTTTACTTCAAACCAACCTCAGAGCCAGATTACTACACAATATAACACTGTAATAGTTATATTGTACACAAATAGTAACCTATTGTCTGTTAGCTGATCCTTATATTTCTAGTTTTACATACTGTCTTTGTCAGTTTTGTGGAGTTTATCATGTCAACAAATGCAAGAGTACAGTGGTCAATAATAGGCATTTAATTTACTTTTTAACATTTCTGCAAACATTGTCCAGGAGTGGTTTAAATGTTTAAAGGACATGATCTGGTCTGAATCACCTTTGAATTTCAATTCAGCTTTGAATAGCACTTTTCACAATACAAATTACCCCAAAGCAACATTTCAAATCTATAAAATCAAGAATATGCAAGAATTACAGTATTGGTGTACAGGGATTTTATTTATTAACTGAATTTAACATATTAAGAAAACATCAGATAAAAATTGGGCTGTAGAAAAGAACATTTGAATATTCGTTGTTACATCCCTAAGTTTAATTAACTTTCAGTCAAATTGAATATTTGATTTGACTGACATTTGTATATGTTTCTTAAAGATGTGCTGTAGTGTGATGATTAGGATAATGGACGAGCAATCTAAGGGTTGTGTTCCTCTCCATGTTAACCCCTTTCATCTGCACATATTCATCATTGTCATGTACAAGAAACAAGTGGGAAAGAGAAATGATAGAGAACAGAAAAAATAACAAACACTTTACCGCACATGACAACATGTGTGCTGCACATGCTTTAATTAACTGTGTGCTACCTGCAGTGTAAAAATTGCACAGGGAGGGAAATTGTCCAAATATATCATGAATTAGATGATCAGTACAGGCTGGTCAGACTCACATACCAAAGCTCCAGTCTGTCAGTATGTCCCTCCACTTGACAGATTAACCAGACATTTCCAATTTGCTAGTATTGACTGCTTAGCAAAAGCCTAGCATTGCACTGAGCTCTATTAACACTCTGACTTGTTTGTCCTCTTTTACTTAATTAAGAAAGGATAAATAATGACCCCTTTACAGGAACCAGTTGAGTACCATTATTTCCCCTCACTCATTTGTCTCTTACCAGCTTTCTTCAGGATTTATTATATTTATTAATAGCATTAATATATATTAATAGTATTCCCTCTGTTTTTAAAGGCTTATAGAAATTTTGTTAGTTTAATATTTTAGGTTGGAAAGTAGGCAATATAAACGACTTTGTGAGTTATTTTTAAGAATCACATCGCAGGAGCATTTATGCAAATGCCCCTTACATTCCACCTTTCTGTCCAAGCTTTCCTCAAGTTATTGGAATGTACAGTTAGGGGTGTAACGGAACACAAAAGTCTCGGTTCAGTTTACACCACCATATGGACCTCACGGTTCAGTGTGGTACAGTGGGGGGTGAGGGGGAGTTACTGAGGTATCAGATTTTTTATTGTCTAGCACTTTTATTAAATGCTCAAAACCAGTGTCCTCCATCTCAGTATATAAAGCATGTCGTGGATCACTTTTTGTGGCTTCACTGTATTGCACTGTTTGTTTTTTTATATATATTATATTCTGTATTAGGGTTTTACCATATCGTGTAACGGTAAATAGTAACTTATATAACAATAAATAGTGTACTGTCTCTTTAAGACTTGGATGCCTGGATGAACTGGACACTTTAATTCCAGTTTTAACATACCAACCGTTTTTGAGACCAAGCTTTTGTTCGGCTTATTGTGAATAAATTGGAAATAATTGGAAAAATTGGAAATACACTGCACCCAGTGTGAGTGTTTTCAGAGTTCTCTTTTGCCAGCGGGAGTTACAATAAACCGGCCTTCTCCAAAGAGTTTCAAAATTGTAAGTTTTGTTAAGTTAGTATAAAAAGTAGCAGAGAGTATGAGCTCTGGTTATCGATGTTTATGATTCTGCCCAATATGCATTAGCACATTCTAAACGTTTCCACAAATATACCTCACAACCGCCACACAACGATGCAAGTACCAAACCATAAGCCAGGCCAAGACCTTGAGCCAGACCTTGAGCCAGGCCAAGAAGCAGCAACAAACAAGCCACTGCCAAAATGACTAGGATCATGTGTAAAATACTCAGGCGCAATTCAATAGTTCTTTATACGTCACTCAAAGAGATCATGTTTGAATATGATCATGCAGTATAAACTACACCTCTTTACCACTCTACATAGCCCATTTTTTCAGTTTATGATTAGTACGTTTAATATGCAATCGTCACAAAACATGTTTTAATTAAAAAAGTTTAATATAGGGTGGCTGCTGAAACAGTTGGGCCAGAGATAATTAATATGCAGGAATTTTCAATCTATCTTTGATCCTCATAGCAGCTGAAACTTTCATATTTTCAGTTCTCTTGAATTTCACATTCTTATCTTTCTGCAAAGACAATTATCACAGTCAAGTCACAGGTGCATGCCATTACCTCACTTGCTTTCCTTACTCCACCTCTTCACAAATCCAGTCTTGATTTTCACCACTTTATGCGTCAACAAAAGGAAGGTTTACTGTTATAGATTTTTAAATAAGCAAACATAAACAGATAAGGTTCAAATTGCACATCATTGTGCAAAGTGCTGTACATTTGTCTTGTCAAATTTCCGATTAAAATATTATTTGTGTAAATGAAAATAGAATAACCAAAAAAATTAACTTCACATCCAGTTACTGATTTATATGGGTAAAACATATTACATTTCCAAATGTAATAACACAGGTAGGATATATTTTTCATGTTTAACAGATTAGCAAAAAAACATTAATTCTTATACATCAAAATCAGCTTGAAAAAAAATCAACGTGTCATGTGTCATGTCCCCAGTGCATCTAAATCGAGCACAATAACAAACTTTGGATCAAGTTGTCTTTTCGAAATAAATAAATGACACTTTATTTTGCAGAAACCATATATAATGCCATGCAGGAGAGCCATAACTCAGTTTTGCAATTTCCCATGGATGGGGTTTATCTTTGATTGTGTCTCCTTTTGGCAGAACAGTTGTTTTTTTTTTTTCTTCTCCATTTAGTGTTTTATGACTCTTTGAAGAACAGGGGCGAAGTCAGAACAAAGGAATTTTACCCCCTATTAAGACCTAACCTCACAACATAACCTGGCTTGGCGTATAGAGAGGATAACACACATGATTTCTTCAGCATAAAGTACATTATGAAATAAAAACATAAAACAAAAGATAAAACAATATGTTTCATAGGCATTTTACCACACATGAATGCAAGCATGTCCAAACTATTGCATAAGACACAAGTCATACATGTTTATGTGGTTTACTATGGTCTGTTATGCAAAATTTGAAGATATTAAACTAGTTTAGTCCAAAATATGTTTAATATTTATTTTTGTACAGTTTCTTCCAGTTGCATTTACAGTAATTAATATATGAACTCATCTAAAGTGATTTATGGAAGTTATGACATGATCCTTTCTCTGAGACCTTGCATGTTTTAAAATCCTGTGAAGCGCCTGGCTTCACTGTAACAAAGGTGGGAGACAAAGAAAGACCGACTTGTCTTCTGTGTCTTTAAATGTTGGCAGCGGACAGCGTGAAGCCAAATAAATGATGTTGCTGATGAATTTGAATTTATTATTATTAATTTATTTTTATTTCATTTCATTTTTCCTTATCAAATGCCAGTCAGTTCAAAAATGTTTCTAGTTTAAATAAGGATTTTATTCGTTTCTGTTACAAACTAAGTCAAACTAAGCTAATAAAATTATTCTTTGTCCTAATTTGATGTCACAAAATACGTCCGGAGAGAGCGGCACAGCGCGGTGCGGTGCAGGAAACGAGCCAGGCGACCAGGTAAGCGAACAAAACGGTGTTTATTAACAGAAAGCAGCGGGAACTCCGCTGAAGGCACGACGGGGCATGCCGGGAGCAAAATAACAAAATTATATATCGGCGGGAAGGCGCCGCTGACGACACGGCGGAACGTGCCGGAATAAACAAACAAAACAACAAAACACATCCGCAGACACCCGAAGTAACATAAGCTAAAGCTTAGGCTAATGCTAATGCTGACCTGCCGGCCGACGGGAAACCACCTGCTTAAGACACCGCCGGCAGGTCACATGTGATCAGGTAGGTACCTACGGAAGCCCTACGAGGCCAAACCCGAAACACGGGTGACAGGTGGGAGTGGCCCAGCCCTCCCAACCTGACATATCGCCCCCCCCAAAACAACCGGGGGGCAAAGGCACCGGGGGAGAGATAAAAAAAACAAAACAAAAGGGGGCACGAGGAACGCAAGGTGGCCCCTACCGGGTGCGGGGACGACGTGACCGGGGGAGCGGAGGCGCCGTGAACCCGTGTGAGGGTGTGGGTAAAGTGACCCCTAGTGGAGCGAGGGGGATGAGACACCTTGAGAATGCGGGGGCGCCGTGATCCCTTGGGAATCTGAGGGGGTTGAAGCCCCTTGAGGATGCGGGGGCGCCGCAAGCGCTTATGGAGCGCGAGGAGGACATGACCCCTGGTGTGTGCGGTGGCGTGGCTCCTCCATGTGCGGGCGGCGAGACCCTTTGTGAGGGCGGCGAGACCCCTTAAGGATGCGGGGGCGAGACCCCTTATGAGGGCAGCGAGACCCCTTAAGGATGCGGAGGCGAGACCCCTTATGTGTGCGACGGCACTGTGTCCCCTTGTGAGTGCGAAGGCGACCCAACCCCCATGCGGGCTCCGGTGCGGGAGACCCGAACCTGAATACAGGAACCTGGGGAACAGCGGGTTCGGAGACCGGAGAGACAACCGCGGGCCAAGGGGCGACTGGAGTACACGCGACCGCAGGGGTGAACCGAGTGGACGCATAGGTGATCCGAGTGGACGCAGTGATGACCCGAGTGGATGCGGAGGTGACCCGAGTGGACGCGGAGGTGACCCGAGTGGATGCGCAGGTGACCCGAGTGGACGCGGTGATGACCCGAGTGGACGCGGAGGTGACCCCGTTATGGTCCATGAACTGGGCTTGAGCTGGTACAGAGTCCCAGGCGGGTGGAACCGCCCTCCAACCCTCCAGTCCAACAACCACCATATCCGGAGCGGGTGGCACATTGTCCTCAGACTGGGTCCTACCGTCCAGGGCGGATGTGGTATGGTCCCGAGGGGGGGAAATAGACGGCCTCGGCCTCCTCCTCGGACCACAGGACTGCACCCCAGATGATGCTCTGGACACCCCGACTCGGCTCTCAGCCTCCCTCCTCACCGCCACCTAGACACAAAAGGAGAGAACCAGTACCATGGCCCCACCACCTAACACACAGTCCTGATCTACCGTGGTGGTCACCGAGTACCAGACGCACCCCAATGACAACCCGGACGGCTCGGGGACGGACGCGACCGACGCAGGATGGCAACCTGTGAGCGGGAATGCACTAGAGGCGCGGCACGGCTCACAGTTGCAGGGCGGTTGCTCCGTGGAGCTCTGAGGAACCAGAGAGGCATCGCGGTGAGAGTCGCGAGGGGAGATGCGAGGGGAGACGCGAGGGGAGACGCGAGGGGAGACGCGAGGAGAGCCGCGAGGAGAGCCGCGTGGAGAGCCGCGAGGATCGACGCGACGAGAATCGCGTGGACAGCCGCGAGGAGAGACGCAAGGATAGTCGAGTGAAGAGACGCGGGGAGAACCGCGGGGCGAACCGCGGGGAGAACCGCGGGGAGAACCGCGGGGAGAACTGCGGGGAGAACCGCGAGAGGAATCGCGGGGCGGCTCATGTAAGGCGGGCGGAACCCTAGTAGCGGCAGGCGAGGTCTCGCTGACAGCGAGGGGAGAGACCCTGGCGGCGCGGCGCGGCTCAACACGCGGGCAAAACGGCACGCAGACCGCGTTCCGTGGTTCGCTGACAGCCAGAGGAGGCACGCGATCCAGGCACAGCGGGACGGAGAGTAGCGTCCCCACGCGCAGACTGCGCCGCGTCTCACTCTGAGACTCGCAACCACTCCAGGGCAACTCGCCAGGGGGGATCGTGCGGAGAGTCCCAAGTGGCTGAACGGGTTATCCGTGGAGCAGGAAGGCTCCCACGGAGGATCACGTGCAGGATCCTTAGTGGAACAGAACTCGCTGAACGGGTTATCCTCAACTCGCCCGCAGGGAAGTTGCCGCTTCACCGCGTCCAGGTGCTCGCCGACGGAGCGGGCATCTGAGCCCGGGGCAAACCGGGCTAAGAACGCCGCCTCGAATCGGCTCGCTGAGGTGAGGCAGACGTCCCCTGAGGCCACCAGGCCCTCGGCCCACCTCAGCGCAGGTCCCAGGAGACGGGAGAGGTAGAACAGCATCCTCTCTCAATCCGAAAGCTCCCGACTGGCGGAACGTGCCGGAATAAACAAATAAAACAACAAAACACATCCGCAGACACCCGAAGTAACATGAGCTAAAGCTTAAGCTAATGCTAATGCTGACCTGCCGGCCGACGGGAAGCCACCTGATTAAGACACCGCCGGCAGGTCACATGTGATCAGGTAGGACCCAATCCCCGTACGAGCGGATCGGGCCCTACCTACGGAAGCCCCACGAGGCCAAACCCGAAACACGGGTGACAGGTGGGAGTGGCCCAGCCCTCCCAACCTGACAGTTGATATATATTTCTTTTTTGTTTGTTTTCTTTATTGTTAATAAGGATACATTGTTATAAAAGAGGTGTACTAAGAGCAAATTTATAGACAAATGAGACTACAGTGGGCGTGGAAAAATAATTTTTCAGCCTATTTTGTGATGTGTGTGTGTGGGGGGGGGTGTGCATGTGTGTGGTGGTCGCAAAATGTTTTCTTCTTCCTAGGGGGGGCTTAACAGAAAATAATTGAGAATCACTGTATATGGGGCAATTTAGTGCAGTTTGAATCCATGTTTTCGGACTGGGAGGAAACCCGAGAACCCTGAGAAAACGGACACGGGGAGAACATGGAAACACCCAGATTAGGATTTGAACCTGGATCATCAGTGCTGAGAGGCGAACATGCTAATCACTAATCCACTGTGACGTCTAAACCTTAACTTTTAGGTTAATTTTGGTAATTAACTAATATTTCACTACCCTAACCACCAAGGTAAATGTGTTCTTGTTTAATTTTGGTGATTTTCTGGTTGAAACATGTTTCAAGGTTTAACACGATCTGTAAATAATAGTTTTTAAATTAAAGAATTTCATGAAAGACTCCCATCTGAGCCGTCTACCATATGAGCACTGAAACACTTTCAAAGTGCAGACAAGCTTTTTAATTAGATATAAAAGCACCTCATGCTGAAATAATGATCCCTTGTTGGTGAAGTGGAATGTCCACTGCACTGAGTATTGAAAGAAGGAACTGTAGGGATGATGTGAGGTCATAGTGGTACAGATTTATGGTGGCCTCAGTCCAAGGTTACGACACTCTCTTCATCCAGTCTTGTCCATTAAGGCAATATTCATTTTCTTGTGACACTCTCCCAATGGCTTTCCTTGCTTCTGTCCGCTTAAATGTAAAGCTGGTTTCCTGTAGCTCGCTGTTCTTGTGTTACAGCAACATTACTATCTGCTCTGCCTCAACTACAAATTGTCTGAATGGCCCCTGACACTTTTTCAATATTGTTACATTAAACCAAGTGGAGCTTGATTGATAACCTAATATTGGCTTAATGCAAGACATCAATCACGGCAAGTATATTAATTATTTAATATTGCAGTCTAATTCAGAAATCGATGCAACCACGTCCATGGGACGAAGGAAGGGTGGGCGGGGGAGAGGTCTAGAAATACAGTGCCGCTTGTGAAGCTGTGGTAACTGTGATGATAGCAGTTGCAAGTGATTGAGATAATGAGATTGAGAGAGAAAAATGAGAGCAGGGACAAATTAAAAGTCAACACTATTCTCTTGTGCTGTGGCAGTTCGATACGAATACATATTCATTTGCCAAAAATCCCTTTTCCTACTTCTGCTTAGCCACAGCCTGATCTGGTTTAAAGAGCATAAGCGAATCAGAGACACATTTAGCACAAAGGTGGGCCGGAAGGTGGGGACAATGTTCGATTTAAAGCACATTATTACTAGAAATTGGTTAATGATGAATTTTCAGCTCTATATTGAATGACCTACAAAATTAGGTACTTATTGTACAAAGATAATGTGTTTTTTATTTTAGCAATTGTGTACTTTTAAATATATTAAAACATTGCGCATTAATAATATTTAAACTTCCTTAGGCTTATCAAAACAGATATGAAATGTAAATGACAAATTTTCTGCCATGAATGCTATAGATAGGACAACATGGTGTTATAAAAATACACACACACATGAAAACAAACAAATTTATTATATTCTTCGCATTGTTCTAAGCCCATACAGCGAAGGTTTTAGATAATCCTGTGTGTGATAATTCTATAGTAAATAATTAATGACCCTTTACTGGTCACTGGACACTGGTCACTTTTTCCCATAAACAAATGCTGCTTTCATTTAAGGATGAAACATTTTTTTTTGTTCTTGTATGTCATAACATTAAAATAATATTAAGAAAAATCTAAATTTAAAAACATGTCCACAAATGCCAGCTCTACATTTTAATAACTTATAAAAGAAAATTCTGTAACAAGTGACGTTTGTCATTTACTTATTTAAATAACAATAACCATATTTGTCTGTATGATCTGTTAGTGGATTTTGTGCCTTTAATTTCATTGGTTGGCAAAGTGTTTTAACTTAAATAATAATAAAGAGAATGTAAACCAAAATAGAATTGATAAAGCTCATTCATTTACTTATTGTACTATTAAATTATTATTATTATTTTTTTTTTTGATAGATCTGGGTCTTTACAGAAACATGGTGAAGTGAAAGCTGTTTAATAGCCAGAGGTCTGTTGCAGGAGAGTGAAAAAGATTGATTTGTTGAAAGCAGGAGCCCCCTTCATTTCTATCGTGGGAGAAGAGAGGGGCCAAGCGATGCAGGAGCAGGGTTTCACAAGGGCTTTGCGTCCATGATTACGGAATGTAATTTTAGAGATGGTGTAGATTTTCATTGTGATGCTGCAGGCTTTAGTCTGTCAATAAGCCACTCTATTTTACTCATCTCTATTTTCTCCTTTTTCACATGCATACACTTGCCAGACTGTGTGTTTGTGTTTGTCTTTTGATCTGTATACTTGCACAGTTAAAGTTTTGAGATGTGCCAAAACTGCATCTATTATTTACTACCAATTTGTACTCTAAATCTGAATGTTTATTCATACTTCTTGAGACTTAATTTATCCTACCTAATATTTAGCTGAACCACACTGTTTAATATATCACTGTCATGTCATGGTGGCAATGTGGAGTTTGTTTTAGCTTTATATCATGTTCTTAATCTATTCATTACTCATGGATCATGTGCTTGATTAATAGGTATAGCTTAGCATGCTACACATTGTCTGGCTTTAAGGTAGGCTCATATTTGTAAAATAAAGTTGCAATAGGACAATTCTAATCTATTAAACCTTTAAACAATGTTCATATAATCACTGAGCTTTATTAGCAACTCCAGTAAGGTTTGAACCCTTAAGAATTTTCCATATTTTTGCATAAAAATGAACAAAATCATCAAATATTAATAAAAGTGGATAAAGAATGTTATTAATTAAATTACTTGCCCATTTATTGCTGCAATAATCCAATAGTCCAGCTCTGTAAATGGCAAAATTATGTGAACATTGTTTCTAGTCTTTATTTTCAGTTTTTGTGTGAAACTCTTTTACATTAGCTTTTTATCTTATGGCACAGGAAAGAGTAACTTTACCATCAGAAGTCTGGCCGTTTTTTTTACATTTATAATGGTTTGTAATGTCATCCTTATCCTTTTTAGCCCATTTTATTTGTAGCATTGTTCTTTTTTCAGTTCATTGGTTTTTCATTCTGATGTGAACATGCTTGCTTTTAGTCCTCTGAAAATGCGGTATTTAATAGAATTCTACTTATTTACTTATTTACTTTCACTCCCTGTCCTGCATGTATCTGCCTAGTACCTGAAATGTTATCCTTTGGATGGGCATGGGGAACCCCTACAACCTTAGTAGAGCATTAAGTGGAAGATAATGAGATGAGATTTTTGAAACAATGTGCCTTCCTTTTTGGCTAAATTAGGCTGTCAATATTATTTCATTATTTCAACGTCATACTGAAGCTACTGTCCAGGCCATGACACCAGACAGTTTGGAAAATCAGGAATTGTGGCTTGAGAAATCCTTATGGTTCATAGTACAGTAACTTTACAATTATGGTATCATTGCCTTAAATGCTGATCACTGGCGAAACATCGTTTTCAAGATGTGAACAAGTTTAGAGTCAAAGGTCTGGGATTGACTTGGGCCCTGTAAAACAGTAAGTTCTTTATTGTGAAGCATCACGTCATATTTGATTGGCATTTGATGGTAATGCTTTTGGATTGCTACCCTATTAAAAAGAAAGGTCTAATCCTACATTTCTAGTAGCATAAGACAAGGTTTCTCTCCTTAAATGACCATACCTTTTTGGCTCTTTACCTGCATTAATCTTTTATCTTTTGGTGTGTCCTTCTGCAGTACATCAGATGTATTTTTCTTTTTCATAAAATGTATTTATATTTTTATCTAATCTATGGGTTCATTTAGCTTTTGTAGATTACATTTACATTTAGTACTGCATTTAGATAACATTCTGTATTGATTTATTAGGTCAACTATAGTCATGTCTGTGGTGTTTCTCTTTTTTTTTTCCAAAGAACAGAGATATGGGTTAGACACTGCTATTTACCTCCCATTAACAGATATAAAGTAAGCAGGTTATTCACATTTGAAACGTCTTAGAACTAAGGTTATTTAAAATGTTAAATTTTTGCCTGTCCACAACTAGACAAGTGTGCAAGGTCTCCCGTTTTAAAAACTTTCACAAAATTTTGCTTTTTAGACATTAATAACACAAATATTACATGGACAAAAGGTCAAAATGCAATAACACTTTTACATTTTAAGAAATAGAATTTTCACTCTTTTTGTGAGGATGTCTTATTTTTTACCCTGTTTTATCGTTTGTATATTAATAATTGTGAAATGAAATCTAATAAGAAATTGGATTTAATTAAATGGTTAATAACACCTTCACCTATTTGAGTTCACAAAGTATTTAAATGAGTAGGCTTATGTATGTGAAAGTTCAATTTTAGAATCGTAATATTTTCCATCCATTAAAAAATAGGATCTACATGTAATTAAGATATTGGCTGTTGGTCCTCAAATACTATTTTAAGTAGATTTGTTTCTGCTTTTATATGTCCAGTAATGGGGTTTTAATAAACCTTAAATTAATTTTCTAAGGGTGTAAAAATTGAAATTTATTACATAACTTAAGACCCTGCAGTTTTTACCAAACACTTAGGCAGGTACACACAAATAAAGCACAGCAAGAAGCATGCAAAGAGAGTGGCTTAAAGACCTGAGTAATTTTTCGTTCCCCTTGTCTACTCATTGCTTTGGCGAAGGAAGAAAGACCATTTTTTTCCCTAAAATGCTGTCATTAAAATGCTGGCGAGTGAAAATGAATAAATGGCCCAGTGATAAATAGCAATTACAGGCGATCCAGTCGGGGCGGGGAATGTGGGGAAAGCGATTAGTGACACGGCTTTATTTACAGTGGAGGAAATTTGTTCTTCTGTTGCAGAGACGTGGGGAACATCAAAGCAGGATTTGAACATCTGGTAAGTCCTCAATTCCCCTCATTCATGTTTGTGGCATCTTTGATATCAGCATCCAAAATGAACATGCAGCAATGGCTTTTAAATACATTGTGGTGATGGATAGTCAGAATGGAGTGAGAGCATCCACTTTTTACTCACACACACACGCACACACATGCACACACACACATAGACTTTTTTCTTTCCCACAGGGCCTGGTTGAGCTTTCATATCACATGGGCATTTACTCTTTCATTTACTCAGGCCTTCCCTGGGTATCTCAGCTTTTTTGTATGTTTCATCTTTTTGATGTCAGGATGAAATGTGTGGAGAGGCAACAGAAAAGGTCAAATGCAAAAAAATAAATAAATTAAAAAAATGGTCACATGAATGACGTTTCGCTAATATCAATCAGTCTACATGCTCTAGGCTGTGTGGTGCACTTCCATGCTAGTGATTTCATAATGGCATCTTCTATTAGAGTTTGGTAACAAGGTTCCTAATTAAATGAACCATGATTTTAACAAAACGTTAATCTTTTGCATGCATGCATCAGCCATGATTTGGACTGCAGTGAACTTTTTAAAGTTTTCTGATGAATGTTAGATACTGTGCAGTGTTGTGTTTTGCTTGTACAGAATGAGTCTTTTATATTAGTTGGGAGTTGATCACCTTCATTATGGCTGCCATATCAGATCCACATGATGCAATGTAACTGCAGTTGTTGTTACTGTTTGTATTAGCAATATAGCGACTGCCATGTTGGAGGTGGTAGTTGCTTGGTTGCGAATGACAAAAATGCTACCTATTTTTATTGTGTATCGAATCTCATTTCAATTATTTACATTCACATTTAGTCATTTAGCAGACATTTACAAATGAGAGAACAACATAAGTAGTTAAGGAAAAAACAACTACACTGTAGTATAATAAAACCTGATCATTATCCAATTTGGCTTCTATTCACATATCTGTGGAATATGTGCCAATATGCCAATGGTTATGTTAGTTCAGTAATTTGTGTGTGTGTATACTAGCTTGCTTCTCTAGGCCCAGGCTTGTGATTATGTTCCTGCAAATGGTGTAAACATTAATTTACATGTATTTAGTCACTTTTACTTTTGGAAAAAGAAACCTTCTTTAACTAACTGAGTGAAGAAAAAAAAAAATTATTTACATTCAGCAGATGCTTTTATCCAAATCGAATTAAAAATGAAAGAACAACACAAGTTAGTAGGTAAGGAGGAACCAGTTTACCATTGTAACATTCTAAAACCTAACTTTCATGTCTGGATTAACCCTATCTTATTTAAGTTTTATCTTTTAATGTCAAATTCTTTCAGAAGAGGTGAGTTTTAAGTTTTGTTTTTTTTAAATGCTGAATGTGTCAGCATTACAGAGTTGGGGAAATTATTCCACCATTTATCAGTGGTGAACAATATAGAGTGAAATTTAGCATCACAGTGAGGTTAAAGCACAAGGCGACATTCATCACTAAAGCAAAGTGAACGAGTTGCAGTGTATTTTGTAAAGATAGATTGAAGTTAAGAAGGGGCAGATGCAGAGATTGTCTTGTAGGCCAGAGTCAATTTTGCAAGTTGGGAGACTGGCAAGCAATTCTCTTTCTTCTTTGTCCACCTGTCCCCTCTTCCTCCTTCCCTCCCAACACAGTTGTGGTTAACTACATTGGAACTCTTAATTCTTCAGTCTAAAGACAACAAATACCCTCAGAAATAAGTTAATCTGTACCCAATTTGTATAATTTGAATAAATATAGTACATGTCATGGACATGATTAATGGCACTCTTCCCTAATACTTGGTTGCATACCCTCTGGCAAGTAAAAAGGCCTTCAAGCATTTTATATTACCATCTGTGAGCTTCTTGGACCATGATAATAATTCAATGCAGGTCAGTTTAGAATAGTTAATTTCTTTGTTGTTTACCATTCTTATGTACAATTCGGTGTGTTCTGTTGGTCATTATCCAGCTACAGAACCCTTTTAGTGCAACTCATTAGTATGTCAATAGTTGCCTTACACTGCAGAGCACATTTTGCTCTGACATGTTTTGATAGCATTCTCGTTTTATTGTTTCTGTAACATCTTTATATACTGATAGTTTAAAGCCAAAATTAAGGATCCACCACCATGTTACTTTAGGTAGGGTGCACTTTTCTTTATAGGCTTTAATTTGTTGGCTGTAAACATAACACTGGTATGCAATGCCAGAAACTAGTTTGGTTTTATCTCTCCATAGAAAATTTACCCAGAGGGATTGTGGTTCGTTTATGTAACTTTTGGCAAAATTTTGTTGCTCCTTAAAGTCGTGGTTCATCCCTGTTTTTCACCTATAGAACCCTGTTTTTCTCAATGTGCGCCATATGGTATGGGTTGAAACCATTATTCTAGATGTTAACAACTCAAGTGTTTTTTGGATGATGCAAGTCTTTACAATAACCAGATAGTCATGGAGCAGTCGTAGGCATGTGGTCCCTGGTTCGATTCCCGGTCTCACCAAGTGTCATCGCTGAAGTCACCTAACCCCAGTTGCTCTGTATACAAGGCTGTCCACTGCTTCAGGCACTTACTGTTTGTGTATATGTGTGTGTGTGTTCTTGCATGGATGGGTTAAATGTTGAGGACAAATTCCTCTGTGTTTAAGTAGGCAAAATGGATCACGTTATCACTTTTTTACTTATACACTTAATTAATGTGAAACCTGTGGAGCCTGCTCTTCTTGTCATCAAAGTCTGACCTCACAAATGTTCTTTTTAAAGAATGGCCAAATATTTCCATAAACACTACTAAACCCTTTATAAAAGTGTTAAAACTGTTATAGCTACAATGGGCAGACATCATATAAAACCCTTTGCATTGAGAATGGGATGTCTCACATGTTCATATGCATGCAGAGGTAGACAAGCGAATTCGTTTGGCAATATGGTGAAGTCAGTGCTTTTTAGATAGCTATGATAATATTCCTCATACTACTGTAAATAAACTTAAAATAACTTAAATCTGTATTTCTATGCAGCAGCCAAAATGACTTGACATCAGGTGCACAAAACTTTAAACTAAAATATTCCCTGATTTCAGGTCATGTTTTTAAAGTCTTTCTTACTTGTGTCTTAATTCACCTTTGAGCACTAGGTCTATATTTTTTTTCAAGCTGACAGTTTGACTCATTTGACGTGATCTGTTAATCAGGGCTTTGCTCCGTTACCATCCTAATCAGGTGTGAAAAGTGTAAAACGCTCCCTCTGGAGCTGTACTCGGGTAGTGCAGTTTGTGTTTGTTTTTATCAAGAGCTTTAAAAAAACATTGGCTCTGTGGTTTGCCTCTGATTATCATGAAAAGTTGCATTTTAATCACACTGCGAATTTAGTTAATTGTCCAGCACTGAAATGCAACATTTTCTATCAGTTGCATTCTTCCAGCCCCAAGAATACCTCAGATGCTACTCACATTGGCAAAGTCCAAAACACAGACCAGCTAAAATTCAAATTCAGTATTTAACAATGTCTTAAATTCAATATGAATATATTTTTCCAGAGACAAGCATACACCATTCCACCCAAATAGGTTAATAAATAATAATTCAGTTTTGTGATTTATAATGGGTTAATTTTACATTTTGTTATAAATGAAGCTAAACAAACCTCCCTTCAAAGTTAGTAGTATACTCATACACATAAAATATGTAAAAAACGAAGATTTTTTTTATCAGTAAAAAGTTAAGCTGTTAAAACAAGATTTAATTAGAATTAATTTTCATAAGCAAGTTTGCTCAATTTAAAACAGACCCAGTGTATCATCTAACATTCTATAGTGCAATTTGGGATTTCATCTATTGTCCCTGTCCTCTACCTCTTTCTCACCTGATGACTGGCACACTATCGGCCCTCCAAATAGACCCACGGGATGCTTTAAAAATGTATCCTTCGACATTTCCTAGATTTCCTGCACTCTGTCTAATACAGGGTCAGAGGAGCATGCACCAGAGTTAAAAAGGGCCCTTTTTTCTCCTCTCGGGGCGGGACCGAATTTTGCGCTGCCTTTTTTACCGTGGATGAATAATGGAATGGGGTCACAATGGGTCCTGGCTCGCTGGATGTACAGTTAACCTCTGCAAGCTTTTAGCTGCATATTAACCAGGGGCTGGACCCTGGAAAGGGCCTTGCTACATAAATGACCCCTAATGCTTCCCATTTAACGATTTCCTAACAGTCACACACTTAATGTATTCTTGATTTTCATATTTCTGCTTTTACATCAAGCTGCTGCTTTCAAAAGGTACGAGTGTATTGTTTTGTAATTGGATGAAGGATGTAGGAGGAAAGAAACTGCGGTTGGAAAGGTGGAAGAACTGCTTTCTGTAACAAAAGCAAGGGGGGCAATGAGGGCCTGGAGAAGCCGGAGGATTTGAAAGAGGGAGTGCATAGTTATGAGAGGATACACTGATTTACAACTCTATAAAGGCCAAGTGAATTATTAAAAAGAAGATTACACACATAAACAGCAGGAATCAATATGTGTAACTGCACTTTAAATGCTTGGCTCTACGCTCAACCACAGTAACATACTTCAGAGTAAATACCAGGGTCACTTTAGAAACTTTTAGAGCAATAACATTTCCAGAATGGCAAATGGGATCCGGGGTCAATTAGCCAACACTTATGTTCCTTATTTTCACCAAATCATCACAGGCATTATTGACCAAATTGAGGCAAAATAGAGGTCGAGACCAGCCAGTCCTTACCGCAAATATTGGCTTTTAAATGATTGTTTGGTCACTTAGTGGTTTTACAAGTTACAAACAGCTAAACCAGATACTCTGTAGCATAGTCTTGCCTTTGTTTAAAGGGACCTGTGTATGTTCATGTCATAGCTGTGTGCTAAAGAAATAAAGGTTAGGTCACAGTGGTTGGGGTGTGTTCACAGCTTGTGTGTGATGTGCCAAATAAATTTAAGCTCAGTGTGAATTTATTTTTACCTAGTCAGGGTGTTTTTGGATAAGCTAGGGTGGGACACGGGCCCTCACAGATGCATACGAGCAGGTTTATGTGTTTGCTAGGCATTACTGTAAATTGTAATGCCATTCGAATGTGTGGATTCTGACAGCAGGAATTTATAGGCGCTGCTCCTAGATTACGCTAGTCCATTGGAGCTTGAGCACCAAAGTGTCTTATTACGATTCAAGATGCAAAATGTTAAATAAAAAAATATATATATAAATAAAAAAAATTGGTCCCTGCAGTGGTATTTGAAGTCCTCAATTGCCCAGTCCTCCTCAAACGCCTCTTATGGATGCTCACACATGCATATATTTTTTTAATACAAGTTATAAACTGTGTAGGTTTACAAGACCTTCATATCCAGCGCCGTTGGCAAGTGACAGCTAATAAGACAAATACATGGAACTTTTTTTGACCTAAAAAAAATAGTGCTAAAAATGAATTTAAAGATTTTGCCCCAATATCATACATTTAAACATGAGCCCCTTGTTTTTTTTATTTTTTTAAATGAACCCAACATGTATTTATGGCTATATTAACATGAAACTTGATGGAACCTGACTTAGCAACATGCCTTAGCAAGATTGCCACTGCTAGTAATTAGCTTTGTGCTGCAAACTGTTATTTGTTTTGGTTATTTGGGGTCTTTTTTTAAGAGGGAGATGATGTTAATTACTCCCTGTATGGTGTTCTATCCTTCAACTTTTCCCCTTCTCTTTTCAAGTCGGGGAATGAAGCCCAAATCCCCAGCGACTTCTGCAGCATGTGCTTTGCTAACAACTAATCAGGCCAGATGCGCAGCTGCTTAAAAAGAAGCACTATAAAAGCAGCTCATCAGCAGAGACATAAAGCATCGCATTCATGAAGATTATCGGCAGCCAGCTAACTGATCTTTTTTGCATTAATTTGCTTATTTGTTGCAATTACTGTTGGCAACTGCTTATTGGCTTAAGCTGGCCAAGTCTTAGAGTGTTTTCTTTATGACCTCACAATTACACTGGCCATAGTTTTTAATTGCTTACATTTAAAGACCTATGAGTAGCCACTGGAACAGCATTACACTTTGTCAAAGATAGATAACATTTGCATTAATTCATCTGGCAGATAAATTTGTATAAAGGGTCTCCTAATGAGATCAATTTATTCCAAACAACAAGTTACCATGTAAGTACTACAAGAAAAAAACTTTTTTATTTGATTAATTGGTGTCAGTCTGTTTTAATTAGTCTTCATCAGCTTTAGCACTTACATTAGGAATATGTTTTTATAGTTTCATGTGTAGCACATTTACTGGATATTTTACTGCTTTTGGCAGCAATCTAATCAATTTCTTTTTCAAATTATTAACACAAATATAATTAAAGTTATTTAAGTTGAATTGTTACTACATTGCTACATCAGCCAAATTTATACTCAATTTGTAGAAAGACTTGCTGGAACAATATTCCAGCTTAAAGAAGACCTTTTAGTTGTTACTTTGCAGCATATTCCATATGCGAACCTGATTAGTTAATCTATGGTGAAAAATATGATTTGCCGAACACACTGTTGAACTCACCATGCTTTATGTTTGGGTGGTATTCTAGTTATATAATGATGTAAAAAATTGGGACTAATATTTCCTATAATATTTCCTTCATTCATTATTCCCACAAAAGGGATTTAAAAACATTGAAACTCCACCCAGAATGGGAGTTGAACCTGGATCCGCAGCACTGAGAGGCAAACGTGCCAACCACTAAGCCACCGTGCCGCCCCTTTATTTGACCATGTGGCATTAAAACTTAAAAAAGGCTTTGTGTAAAAGTAAATAAGAATAGTGTGTGTATTCTTCTGTATGCTGTAGGTTAAGTGATCAAATAGTGTCTCTAGCACTTTGTTGTCCAAAGTGCTATGTAGTATGTCTGAAGTGCTTTAGTTATGACTTTAGAATACAAATAATAAGAACTTGGAAGAGTCAAAGTTGACATGTTTACAGGTTTATATCAATTATTTTTAGGGCATTCAGTCTAAGTTATAAGTTGTGTGCCATCAACACCATGTGCGCGGTATTTAGAGATTATCTGATTTTAGTTATTTTGATTGTGAGATAAATAATATTTAATGCTTTAGGCTTTATGAATTAAAAAGGGAAACTTTGTGTGGAAAATGTATGTTCATTTATATATTTTCATTTTACTTGTTATATTTTATATAAGTATTTAAACTTCATCCGTTTTTTCTTCCAAGCCTTTCTAATGAAAACAGAGATCATCAAATCATTCCGTCAGTTTTTTGCCCATCACATGTAGAATTGTTTTTTAGATGTGATGGGCAGAAAACTGACGGAATTGTTTTTTAAATCCCTTTTGTGGGATAACCTCATCACTTTATTGCCACTTTACATTGCTCCAGGGCGGAATGGTTGCTTAGTGGTTAGCACCTTTGCCTCTCAGCGCTGGGAATTCAGGTTCGAATCTCAATCTGGGTTTTTTAAATCCCTTTTGTGGGATAACCTCATCACTTTATTGCCACTTTACATTGCTCCAGGGCGGAATGGTTGCTTAGTGGTTAGCACCTTTGCCTCTCAGCGCTGGGAATTCAGGTTCGAATCTCAATCTGGGTTTCGAGTTTCTATAGTCTCCCTGTGTCTGCGTGGGTTTCTCCCGGGTTCTCTCCCCCACAGTCCAAACACATGGATTCAAGGTAATTTAAATGCTTTAACCTTCCCCATATAGTGTGTGTATCTGTGTAAGTGAATGTACCCGGCGATAGATTGGCACCCTGTCCTGGGTGTATCTGCCCAGCGCCTGAAACATTTTCCCTGGTTGGGCATGGGAAAAATATTTGGACATAGACATTTTGGTCAGTTTTATCATAAAAATAAAATAAAAAAAAAATTGCTAATATGAAGCAAATCACAATTTTTGTAAACTGAATCCAATCACTGTAGTTTTTTGAAGAAAAAAGTAGACTTTTTTATCTCAACTTACCATAAAACATCTATTTTCAATGCTTTTATTTTAAATGCTTTTATTTGTTATTAGAGCGCAGGGAACTTTTTCCTTGCCTGATTTGTAAATTGTTTATGTACCTATGAACCTGTTTTGTTTAGTAGAACATATGTTTTTAAATTATAATTTACTTATAAAAATGTAGTAGAATAGAAGAAATAAAACATTCATGAATTACATGCCACTCATTTTGCTTATTTGAGTCAGTAATTGAAAAGTATGTACTACACCATTATGGACCAAAGAATCAAGTTCAATAGCAGACATTGGTCACAGAATGGTCCACTGACAGACCAAGTTAATAGTTTGTTGCAAAAGCCATCAAGCTTTTTAGCTCTACCTGTGGGGCTGATAAAAGGACAAATAAATAGGGACTTAGCCTTTTTGGCACTATGGTCACTTTATATTTTTCATATGGTGACACTTTACTTTTGACACTGCTGATACTTTACATACATACATACATATACACACATGACTACTTTGCACACTGTAGGTTATTCATACATTCTAATTGTTAATTATTGTGCTACCACTGATCTTAATAGACTTAATTGCATTTATTGGTTCTTAGTTGTATTATTTATTTTGCTATCTGTATCATTTTACTATTGTATTATTACTTTATTTTGCTGAATTGAATTTGCTTTAAAAACTGTAGCTAATGGGTCGCTTTAAATATTGTTCTGATTAAAAGTAAACATTTGTTTAAAAGTTGCTTGAAACTGAAAGACACCGAAGGGACCAGGGAGCTACTATTGGATCGAAGTCATATTCTCAGCCAATAATCGCCTCCAGAAAGAGTGATGGAGATCTAAATTTGTCAGTGAATAATGCAACAATCAGAAAACAACTAAGTGAAGACAAGTTATCAGTTAAAACCAACAAATACTGTTATTAAAAAAGGACTTGATTGGTACAAATTTGCCACATGTTGACTTTCCCAAAGGCACTAAAACATAAGTGACCCAAAGCAAACATCTCCACTATAAACAAACAGGATTGAGATAATGGAGTGACCTGCCCTATCCCCTGACCTCAGTCCCACTGAGAGCTTGTAGAGGGACATCAAAAATGCATAAGGCAAATCCCAAAATGTCAGATAATGCTACATAATGTTAGAAATGTGAAATTGAGTCTAATTGTCCTTGAGTAGAATACCAGTTTAGACCTGATGGTGTGGTAGCTCATTTGTTAAGGTTTATGGCTATTAAGGCTAGGGGTTCAAATCTCAGTTCCACTGAAGTTCCCAGTCTGGGTCCTTCATAAAGGGGTGCTGTATCATGACTGATCTTGTATTCTGACCCTAACCATCAATTTGGGATCAGCTGCTTTGGATAAAAGTGCCCACTAAATGACCAAATGTACATGTAATGTAATGTAGAGTTGCCATGAAACCCAGAGATCATGCAGTTTTATGTTTAAGCATTGTTATCTTAGTTCAGTAATGTGTGTGTATATATGAGCTGATTCAATGGGTCCAGACATGTAATGACAATTCCTGCAAATGGTGTAAACGTTAATTTAGGTGTAATTAGTCACTTAATATTTTTGGGGGGGAAAAATAATTTAGTCAATTGGCAGATGCTTTTATTGCAATTGACTTACAAATGAAAGAACAACAAAAGTCAGTAGTTAAGGAGGAACCAGTTTACCACTGTAAAAGTATCGAACCTGATCGCAATTTAATCTGGGTTTCATGTGTAGATTAACCCTCTCTCTTTTTTATATCAAATTTTTCGGAAACGATGTGTTTTGAGTTGTTTCTTGAAAATGCTGAATGTCAGCATTACAGAGTTGAAAAGATCATTCCACTATTTTGCAGTGGTGAACAATATGGAGTGAAATGTAGCATCACAGTGAAGTTGAATCACAAGGTGACATTCATCACTAGAGCGAAGTGAATGAATTGGGGTGTACATTGGAAAAATTGAGTTCAGGTAGGAGGTGGCAGATCCAGATATTGACCTGTAGGTCAGAGTCAGTGCCTTGTACTGAATGTGGGCAGCTACAGTGAGCCTATGGTGAGAGATGTATAGTGGAGTGACATGAGTTCACTTGGACTGGTTGAATATGAGTCAGGCTGCACAGTATTGAATCAGCTGTAGAGGCTGGATTGTGCAAGCTGGGAGAACAGCAAGCTTTACATTACAATAGTAGAGCTGAAAAAGGATGAGGGCTTTGACTAATAATTAAGTAGTCTGGTCTAATCTTTCTAATGTTGTACAGAAAGAATCAGCAGAATCGGGCAGTTTTAGTGATCTGATCAGATAAGTTAAGCTGTGTGTCAATTGTAAAGCCAAGGTTTATGGACAATGAAGCCTTTTTCACCAAACACCAAAACAACTTCCACATCACCTAAATACAAGGTTCCCCTGTGCACAATAGCACTAACTACTGTATATGCCATGCCCTTCAGTTCTAGCAGGATCAATGAATGCAACAAATAAAAAAAGGCCTCTTACCTTCAAATAATTCAGCAGCAGCTTAACGCCTCCCGCCCAGGAGCACCTTACTGTTCTATCTCTCAATAAAGGTTTTAGTGTAAGAATCAAGAGAAATTGGGGATCTAATTGGCCATAAGCTCTCATAAAGTATTGTCATTGATAACCTAAGGATATAATCAATACATATCAGGGTTTCCAAAAATATCCCTTCTCATTGAAAACTGAGATCTAAAAAAAACTATGACCCATATCTCCTTATACAAATCATTTGTATATAGGGTGACCAGATTCCAATTCAACAGATGTGGTACAAAGACTATGTTTGTATGGGACAATTTGGGACACCAATGCATATTCTAAAATAACTTAAAAAAAAGAAACATCTCTATTCTATATATATATATATATATATATATATATATATGTATGTATGTGTGTGTGTGTGTGTACAATTAAACTTAACAGACAGTTCCTTATGTTATGTTATGTTTAATTGTACACACACACATGTGTATGCCATTACTGTATTTCTCCAAACAGTATATGTATATATAACTTGTATATCTTATTTAAATATACCTTTCTCTAACGTAAGAAAACATAGTAAGCATTGAACTTTCATACCATTTCACTGTGTTTCTTAAATTAAAACACGTTTAAATCTTGTTTGGGTTTTAGCAGGAATGCATGCGCAGACTGGGAAACCTCCAACCTTCCAGATCTCGTGCTGCATGCCGGAGCTCTTCTGACCTCATTTGCATAATTTGTGTTGGTGGGCACGGCCTTAACATGCGTCCACGTTCCCGATTGGTTGACATTCAAACAGCCCGCCTTCTCCCCGATAACAGGCAACACAGCCATCTAATGGCAGATTATAAAACAAACATTTCAAAACTGTAGTCTGACTTTAAATAACAACGCGGGACAACGTCTCAATTTGCGGGACGCGTGAAAAGTAACGAAATTGCGGGACTGTCCCGCACAAAGCGGGACATCTGGTCACCCTAGATATACACCCAAATGTATATATCTGATTTAAAGGGCTTAACATTATTGATTGTGTCAATAAGATCACTTCTGCTCCTAATTTAAAGTCTCTTGGCCACCAATCACTGCTGTTGCTGTTTGAACCTAGTAGAGGTGGTGAGACATCTTTAGCTGGTTCTTGGTGGTTGTAAAGCATATAAATTAACCTATGCATGATCCTGAAGAGTAAGTGTGTGTGTGTGTGTGTGTGTGTGTGTGTGTGTGTGTGTGTGAGTGTGTGTGAGCGCGCGCTTGTTTGTATATCCTGGTGGGGCCTAAGGCCTGATTGCAAATCTCTTCTTCGGTCTGCACAGGTATTAGCATTAAAACTGATAGAAAATTTTATTTTAACATGTCTGGCAACATTTTCATAAATTTTTTCAAAAATCTATACGAGGGTGCATGTGTAAGTAGTGTGTGTTTAAGTGTGTGTTTAAGTGCGGCCCCAGACTTTAAAAGAACTTTTAAAGAACTTTAAAAGAACAACAAATGTAGAAAAAAACAAAAGTTTTAGGCTTAAAATACATGTATTTATTATTTTATTGTTATGTTTAATCACATATTTTTAACAAATGTATATTTTATTAAATACATTGATACAATAAGAAGTACAGCTTCAGTTGATTCAATTCTGAAGGTAAATTTTGAATTTATAAAAAAAAAAAAAATTGTATGCTCTTGAAAAATGGTGGCTCCCACCTGGCTGTGTCCGGTCTTGTGTCCCCACTTTGTAGCAAAGACATGTCTTTTTGTGTGTGTGCGCATGTGTGTGTGTGTGCACGCGTTCGTGTACGCGTGTGTGTGCGTGCGTGTGTGTGTCACAAACCAACTTGGTCCTATGTTAGAGAAATAATTGGCTCCCATGAATTAGCTATGATTAACTACAAATTTTGAAAATGTGAGTTCTGATTTTAAATTTCACTGAACTGCAAGCCCCCCCACCCCCTCAGTAGAGGATAAAGCTGAAGATAATGGATGGAAAAGTGTTGTGCACAAAGTTAAAGCTAAGCCTTCAATAAAAGAAACGAGTACATGCACTCCAGTTTGTTTTTGTTTTTTTCTTTGTCTGTTTCTATTTCTGAAGGCAGACCCTATTAGAAGTAATTTAATTGTGGCGGGTAAAGCACTCATAACACCAAGACAAGTGTCAGGACAAATGAAAGGATAGGAATTGTAATCTGCAAACAGATTTCCATTTTTTGTTACACTAATGATTTCATCTGATTAAGTGTCTTAGAGTCAGTGGGAGACTCTGTATGCATGTGGAGCCACAGTACCCTCCTATCTCATCTTAAGATTTGTGCGCTTTTAGCACCCGATCAGCTAAATGATAGAGTGACCAAGTTGACCTTTGTTCGGGCGCATGCCCTGCCGTAATTGCATGTCTCTGTGACAGACGAAATGGCTCTGGTGAGTCAGTGCAATCATAACCATCAGACCACTTAACACTTCTAAGCTCTTTTCCTTTTACTTGCCTCTTATTATACTTATTTTTTTGTAATTCTCAGCTGTGTTTTTATCTTTTCTTTCTTCTTATATTTATATCTGCGTGTCGCATCCAGAATGTTTGAGAAAAAAAAAGTGCATTAATTTATAAATGATTATATTACATTAAGCTTGAGGCCCTCATATATCACGTCAGAGGAACTAGTCCCTTACTGTATGCGCTTAATCTTAATGGTATCGCTGGATGTCAAGGGCATGGAGGAAATTAAATCGGAAAGTGTGGATAGACCAAAGAAGATATTATCTCTTGGTGATTGCCGTTTTGATAGGTATTGCACTGGATTTCATTTTCAGAGGTTGGTGGAGAGATGAGTTAGCAGCCCCTTTTCTCATTTTTTTTCGTCATGATTTATGTGAGTTGAGTAAAACTTTTTTTTTTCCTTCTGTTTTATAACATACACAGTTTTCACTTGTGTGAGCATGTTCCTGTGCACATGCATGACTACCATCTTTCTGGCAAAGGAACAGCAACTATTTTGCCTTCAGCTGGCACTATCCCCACCATAACCAAACCCCCAATCACTCATACTCACTCACACACGCACACAAACGCACCTCAAAGCCTGGATAGAAGAAAGAAATCGCCGGCAGAGTGAAAGATGCCGACGAGACGGGAAGCGTCATTACTCAGGCTTGTTTACATTCTAAATACGTAATGAAATCTTGTTGGCAATAATGAAGGAAATAAAAGTTTGGGAAATTGTAATAGTGGTGAAGTTTGAGAGATGAGCCCCGGCCTGTGAAATAACATTTCGGAGCAGGAAAGCGCATTATTATGCAGTGCCTGTGTCTGCTGGAGACACCAAGATGAACAGCCTCCGCTTGCCAAAATGCTGTTAGTGCCTTCCTGAAGTATGGCACATTGTAAAAAGGCCTCCAATTCCATATTGAAATTATATATAAAAGTATATCCATACACAGCACAGCATATGTTATGGACTTCCGACCCCCCCGATAGGCAGGATTATTTTTCTGAAATAAATATATAAATAAACATATTGCACTGGAGCCCATCCCTGCCCTGATCTTATAGACCTGGATATTAAAAACAGAATATTACATTTTTCTGGTGGGTCTGGATATCCTGCCTCGCTTTTTGCTCTTGAAGAGATGGAATAACTATTGAAAAATGGGCTTAAATAAAGAATAAAAAGTCAAATGAGATAAGGAAAAAGGAAAGGTGAGTGAAAACCTGGGGTGCAGAGGATTGTGATCTTTGTCTCGGAGTTAGGGAAGGCCAAAAAAAAAGTAACCTTTCTGTGTTTTACATGTTCCCTGATCCTTTTGTATGCACAAATCACTTGAATACTATATAGTATATTTGGCGCTTACTTGTGTAAAGCAGTTACTATAAAAAAGCAATTTTATTTTATTTGTTTTTGTTTATTGAGCATGTTTTTACTCAACAGTTTTAGCATATATATATATATATATATATATATATATATATATATATATATATATATATATATATATATATATATATATATTCTACAAGTGGGTAGGGTGTATATAATTATATAATCTATATAATTAAATTTTGATACTTTTATGTTCAAGTGGAGCGCTAAAGCCTGGTCTTCATTGGAGACCTGTGCACATGAATTTTGTTTAGATGTAACTAAGCACCAAAAGCACATGAACATAAACATTAATAAATACATTTAATTTGTGAAGCATAAAAGTAGACGTTCTTAGCCCTTTATTAGGAACATCTGTTCAGCTACTTATTTATGCAGTTATGTATTCTATGCTAATGTTTTAGCATCAATGCATGAAACAATGCTGCCTCAAGTAATGTTTACATCAGATATCATCATAAGGTAAAATAAAATCTGTTATTTAGGCTGTAGATTGACACCTCATAGGCTGGTCTGAATGTTATTTTTAATTCCTAGTTTATAGTGATCATTTGTGATGGTGCAACAGAAAAAAAATACATTCAAACTGTGAGAAATTGTTAGACCAGTTTAACGATAAAACCACTGTATTAATTAAACAGTTCAACAATTGTAGATACACCCAGGACAGGGCATCAATCTATCGATGGACGTACACACTCACACAGACGCACAAATAAAGTACACATTGTTATGTTATCTTAGTGATGTTTAGAAAGACACCATGCATACACCATGACTTGATTTAGGAAGTGTTTGTGTCTACCTAATTCATGTTTTTAATTTTTTTTTTTTTATTGTTTTGTTTTTTTTTTCTCCCGTGTAACATGCAATACACCTATTTGTAGGTCACATGCCATTTTCTTTAAGAGCCTGGTGCTGTCTAACTTTGGCGGATTTCTATTTCAACGATACAGTGTAACCATTCATTTTTTATCTTACGCTTAATCCTTTAACAGGGTTGCAGGGATGGGGAGTTCCCCGCGCCCATCGGGAGTGTTTTGTGTGCAAGGCAGATACACTTTTTGTGGACATGAATAATCTTGTAGGTCATATGCAGATCATTCATTTACCCATTTAATTTAAAGATACTTAACATCTTTGTTTATGTGAGGTAGACACACTGGAGAACTTCTTATTGTGCTTCATCAGCTTCCGTGCGATGAACACTGTTGAGCTAGACCATTCTGTCTTGTCCTATTTTTTCTGTTCCACTACTTGTCTTTCTTCAGTTACCACTTTCCATTTTGTTGTTTATGTGCTTGATTGGCAACTGTTTAATTGGAGGGCATATTCTCCTACAAAGTGATCAAAATGTGGAATCCAGCTGTGAGAAAGAGAGAGACAGACAGAGAGAGGGTAAGAGAGTGAAACGCAGACGTAGAAAGGGAGAGAAACAGAGACAAAGTGTGAAATAAATCCCATAAGACCACAATTAAAAGGGTTTTAGTGTTTTCTAATGAATTACAGGCAGTCATTAGTCATGCACAGTCATGTAGCACCTAATCAAATAAAGACCTTTATTGTCACCATCTTTATATTAATCATCATCAACATCCTAATCGTTTCTGCTGTGTTTGCCGATACACAGATTAGTGTTAAACTGCATACCGTATTCCACTTGTCTTCTATAATTTCACTTAACCACTATGTAGATTGGAAAGACTGGATTGTTTCAATTGATAAATCTTACCTTCATAACATACATTTTCACAGAAATTTCAAATAACACTATTTTTATTGGTGCTTCCTCACATATATGAAGGCATACTTTGTCTTTGGATTTTATACATTTACTATGAACAATTTATAACTAGTTTTAGGTGAAGCATGTACATCCTGCAATAAGTCAGCAAATCACTGATGTAAAATATCACATTATAAAGCAAGGCACTAGAGGGCGTGCATAATTGTGACTGAATTATGGGACAGAGGTGTTATTAGGCACGACGCATAGCGGAATACAGATACACCTGTTCCCCATGATTTATTCACAATATTGCACAACCATGAGTGCCTTATAGCTTTTTCAAAACAGTTATAAATGCATTATATTAAAAAAGTTTTAAAAAATGTTTAAACTGGTTGTAAAGTAACCACATCAAACCTAGGTTTTTGAAGTAAAGGATGATCTACAGGTTTCCGGTGTCTCTAACAATCAGATTACAGAATGCGTTATATAAAAAAAAATCATGAAAATATTGTATTGTTTATTACAAATTGAGATAAATGTGTAGTTATGGTGTTATTGTCAAAAATGTCACGATGGACAAAGGGCTCAGCCAATCAGATTTATGGATCGAAAATACTTGTTTTATAATACATTGTTTTATAATAACATGTCCTAACTAGACTACAACCTGGTACTTGCTTTTTCCCCTGAATAGGAAACATTGCTATACTCATTACTTGATTTTATTAAGGTAAAAAGCTTAACAGAATTTTTCTGATGCACTGTTGTTATCATTATGAATGATCGTATAGAGGTTTATATACTCTTTATAACCATCAAGAATATTATGTTATGTTAGTGATTTTTAGTGAGCTGTTAACTACGGACTTGATTTAGGGAGTGTTCATGTGTCCATGTAATTCATCGGTTGGTTTTTTGGTGTCACAATAAACTATAAGCAGGTTACCATTTCCTTTAAGAGCCTGATGCCGTCTAACTTTGGCAGATTTCTATTTCAACGGCTCAGTGTAACCATTTATTTATTATCTTCCACTTAATCCTCTACTAGTGTCGCGGGGGAGTGCATTTCGGGCAGATGCATCCAGTGACAATATTTCCCTGGACAATTTAGAGTATTCAGTTTACCTTGAATCCATGTTTTGGACTATGGGAGGAAACCAGAGAACCCGGAGGAACCCCCGCGCGGGGAAAACATGAAAGATGAACATGATAACCACTAAGCCACCGTGCTGCCCACAATCTAACCAAACACATGCAAATTTGGAGGATGTGGTATCTAAGTGGTTAGGGTGTCGGGCTATCAATTCGAAGGTTGAGGGTTCAAATACCATTTTCAGTGAAGTTACCAATGTGGGACCTTGAGAAAGGCCCTTAACCTTTGTTGCTTTAAGACTGCTGTCCCTGTGTTCTGACTTCATCCAACAAGTTGGGACACTTGTAAAAGTTTTTTGATTAAAGGCATCCTATTTGCAGGAAACGTCATCACACGGCCGGGCCAAGTTGCTAATAAATAAATAATTAAAATTAAACGAGTTTCTATCTAGGCGGCACTTCTCAAAATTGTCCCATATAGAGTGTGTCTGTGTGAGTGAGTGTGTGCCCAGCGATGGATTGGCGCCCTGTCCTGGGTCTATCTGCCCAGCGCCCGAGACGTTCTCCCCTGGATGGGCATGGGGAACCCCACCGCGACCCTAATAGAGGATAAGCGGGAGATAATGAATGAATGAATGAATTAATTAATAATTTTCTATCTATGAATCCATCTACTTATCCAGACATAGAATTATTGGCCACTTTATTAGTTACACTGTCTGGTCCCAACACTCATTGTTTAGTTTATATATTACAGTAATATCACAGTGGTGGTAATTGGTGTGTGTGTGTGTGTGTGTGTGCGTGTGTATGTATGTATGTGTGTGTGTGTGTATGTACATACATACATACATACTGTATGTATATACATACAGTATGTATGTATGTATGTATGTATAATACTTTTTTTACTATGTACAATTTAGACTATAAAAACACTTAGGGGTAAGAAAAATCTTGCTGTGCAAAGCTGCTGTAAAATATGCCCTAAATGTATTTTTATAATATAATGCTGGCATCAAAATATCACCCCATTAACTTTAACACACATAATAAATGTGTGTACATTATCGTTTTCAGTAAAACACTTTTTTTTTTGTTCTGGTTGCCAAATTAATCAATCATCATACAAATCTCTGAATGTATTTTTAGTGTCTTTTTTTCATGGCATGTGTTATCCTTTTGTCTGACCAGAAGCTTTATATACCCCAGCAAGACCATTTCATGACATTTGCTGTATCTAAGTGCTTTTTCTCTAAACATTTGTCACTATGTGAATGCAATAGCAACTTTTTATTTTGGTGTGTTGGTTTTCTTTCATTTCTTTCAATAATTGTTTTTTTTTACTTATCGGGTGATGGGAGGAGGAGGATGGAAGATGGGTGCGGGGGAGTGGGGCTGGTCTCTTTTGTAAATACTTACTGTCTCATACAGCCTGACGGAGGCCTGGGGGCCACAGTAAACAAATGCAAACGTAATAATGGAGAAAATTTCATAATAAACTGTAACTAAGATGATTGCTGTGGCTGCTCTCATCCATCCGCTTAAACCCTCCTCCTTTTTGACTCGTTATTACAGCAAGATGTAGTGTTTTTATAATCATGGTAGCATGAAAGAGAAAAAGAGCCTGAAAATGATTGATTCACGGTGGGTGTGGTCTTACGTTGAGCTGAACCCCCACATCAGCGCCACCAACCTCTTTTTCTATCGGCAGTCATGGTTAATAAATTCATCTCAGATGCTTTCAAAGCATTTGATACCCTTTTTGATACTCTTTTTAAAAATACAACCTTAAAGAGGAAAAAGTGAGGAAATAGAGGTGCACGTTCAGGAACGATTTCAAAGCAATTATTATTTTTTTTTTTAAACAAAGTGAATGTTGCAAAGCGGCGAGATTTTGAAAGGGGTGCTGGATGTGTTTGTCATCTAAGACAGTGCAGAGTGACAGTTTTACATTAAAGCGGGTCATTATATTTTCCCGCCGCCACCCAGGCTGACATTTTTACAAAGTGACAACTTTTACAGTTTGATAAATCAAATTTATGCCGAATAATGCGCGTCACAGCTGTCAGCGAGGCCCACGTCTTCCGCCGTGTGCCAACAAGACACGCAGGCTCCACATTCAAATTTCATCCTATTAGCATTTAATTTCTCTGTAATCCCACATAGCCCGCACGCACGCCCCATGCACACGCACCCGTGCACACCCCTAAATGCAATCTACACCGCTTTTATAACTTCCTTATCACACAATCCGTCTTTCTTGACAATTAAGAGCGGCAAATCTAATAGCAGGGATATTGGAATTACACCCTGCTTTTTTGACTGGTGTCAAAAACACGAGTGCAGACTTCCACCACAGCTGTCAATTTTTAAGCACGCAGACACTCTCTCGCTTTACTACCAGCCTTTTGAAACTATTCTAATACTTAAAATGTAATGACTTTCACAGTGCATTGTTCTTCTCATAATTTACTCCCAAGTTAGGTGCCATTTGTTGGGCAACATTTTGATTATAGAAATAATAGTATTAGAGGGATGGCGGTTTTATTGTTGGTGCAATAACCTTTATTTTTGTTTTGTTTGTGGCTGCATTTAAGACGAATGTCTTCCTTTGTGGTTTCAGACGCCAGCTGAACAGGCAAAAGCTCGACTCCAGCTAGTGCTGCAGGCTGCAGGTAGGTACCAGCAACTTAACTTACCCTCTTAGATAATGCAGGAAAGTTTCTCATCAAATTAACAAACATAATTACATTACAAAATCGGAAATCAGACCTGTATTAATATAAATTAATCATGAAACAAATCTGTCAGACTGGAGATGCAGCAAAAGGT
>JAFMOD010000808.1:72036-84019 GCA_019802435.1 Corydoras maculifer | reverse complement strand
GGATTTCTCCTAAATTATATTAAAATATATTGTTTTTTTGCTTTATTCATTTCATACTTTCTTTTTTTTATTCACTTTTGCTAAAAATAAACTTGTCCTATTCACTTAAGGTCTAGTCTGCGGTCTTATGGTAGTATATGGTAGCCGTGTGTGTATGTGTGTTAGAATCACAGAGAAATTACAGAAAACACGAATGTAACTGTGTTTGTTTTATGTATATATAAGTTTTATACATTTTTGTACAATATATTACTTTGTAACCTACAACTTTTTGCTGAATTATTATATATGTGTGGTTTTAGTATTAAAGGCTTCATTAAAGTTAATATTTGCATGCTAAAGACTAATTGTCACAAACTAAATGCCAGCAATAATGCTCCAGACCACAGTGGGAGGTCAGATTCTGCTAGCAGCCTGCAACATCTGTTAGTTCCGCACACTAAAAGCATAGGAGACGCCACTCTTCTGTGGCCTATAAATGCAAAAGCAAATGTCTTCCTATGTTTTCTAAAATTAAATGCTGATTACTTAGCATGGAGAACAAAGACAGTGTAATCCTTATCATATTTCCTCTCTTAGATGAGATGTGAGGTGTTTATAGTTTACCAGGCATCCTGTACAATCAAAGCCACTATTTATTCCCAATAAATCAGTCCTCATGATGAGTATATAAAATCCTTTTAATAATGCATTTTTTATTAATAATATTTAATTCATATTCCTTATCTATATTGATTTTCTTTGGTGCTCATATTAATAATTTTTCATATTTAGTGTAAAAAGGATAAAATATTCATTCATCCATTATCTTCCACTTAATCCTCTACTAGGTATGCCCATGCCCATCCAGGGGAGTTTGTTTTGGGTGCTGTGGATACACCCAGGACACTTACTCACACATACACACACAAATATACTCTATATGGGGCAATTTACAGCATTCAATTCACCTTTAATTCATGTTTTTGGACTGTGGGATGTCAGTTGTACAACCTGATGCTAACTGAATAATACTTATGTACATAAAACAGGGATATTACATTTTTATAATTTTACATATTACATAATTCTCAGCTGCGAAACACAGGTTTTTTGCTAGTCTTAAATAATAACAGTGCAAATTTACATTCTTTAAGGAACCACTTAATACTTAATATACTCACTCTCAAATTCTCCTTTTGAGGTCCAGCTGTATCAAGGTTTCAATGTATCAATGTATCAATGTGTTGCGTTGTTAAATTTTGCTTACCACACTTCTACAGAGTGGTTATTAAAGTAGCTTTCTGTAGTTAATGTGTTACAATAAAATGGGCCCAACGTCTCTCATCAAACAAGATTTTTTCATCTACAGAAGAGCTTCTTACTAAAAATTTACTTCTGACACTGTTTAGAACACATAGTTCCCTACTCCCATGGTCGATGTGAACATTACTTTTAAATAAGTAGGTGTACAAATGCTCCTAAGTGCATTTTGAGATTATATAATATAAATAGGTGATTATGACTTGGTTGTATTTTTTTATTCAGCCTTTATTTATCCTTGTATGTGTATCTGGACAGCATCTTATTTTCTTTAAAATAAATTTCACGTACATGGATCAATACAGAACCGCAGGCTAACCTTAAACTGCTTTTTTGTCATTAGAGATAAAAATAAGCATCATGTTGGCATACTTATAATCGCTTTTTACAACAGCAGGAGTCTTATAGCATTGTAATCTGTGTAAACCAGCAATGTATAATAAATACAATACACCCACTCTGTTTTTCTAATACTTTCATCCTGTTTACATGTGAATGTTTATTCTGATGCATAATGTTATTTCTAATGCTCATGCATTCCATATGTCTTATTTTCTAGCTAGTCTCATGGTGACAGAAGTAATCTCTCACACAATACATGTCTTCTTAATGTTAGAAGGCGATGCAGTCATGGCAAACACATCTATGCCCAATACTATTTTCCCAAATAAAACCAGCCCCCAATTTCCTGAAGGCTGTTTTGTTTAGATTTATAGCAGTAAAATGGATTTGTTTATGTTTTTGGGACATAAACAAATGTTTGTTTTGTTTGTTTGATTTGACCTAACAAGTAACCCCCATCTATTAATGGTACTGTGTGATCTGAATTTTCTGAGGTGCTTATGTACTTAACATCTTAATAGGTATCTATGCTGTGAATGTTTTTAAAATAAATGAACGGTAACATTCAAGTAATTTGTTTAGTCACTTAATAGTTAACGAGCTTATTTATGTATTGATATCTTAAATATGCATCTTATAAACAAACATACGTGACTACAAGCTGAAAACCAAGCTTTGTTCTAAGTCATTGTAGATAAGAACATTCTGTTCTGCTGTTTGCAACAGACAATTTATTTATCCAATCCATATATAGTAGTTATTAGAAACCTGTGTTTACACATCAGCTTCAGATCTGAATCATTTTCCAGATTGTTTTATTAGAAGTCATGCTTGAAAATTAGTACCTCCCTTTTCTTCATCAGTTCCTTTTTTCCTTCATGCAATAAATTGTCCTTTATTTACCAATGGACTATGCTCTTCCACACCTGTTCCTAAGACTATCCTAAGACAATTTTTAATATAGAACTGAACTGATCATGGCTCTGTGTCTCAATTTTAAAACTTGAATATTTATTTGCAATGACTTTGAAGTTAGAATTTCCAGGGACCTCTTAAAATGGGTTAATCACTGAGTGGTGCTCTATAATCTGCAGACTCCACTCATTGAACACAGGGGATTTATGTGCCATTTACCTCACTGTTCCAGTTAACTGTTACATCAAGGGTAATTATGCCCTTCAAAAGAGAGCTCTCCTGACTGGGAATACCTGAATAAGTGCTTATCGCTCACCTTAGTCACTTAGTGGTATTCGACAAACACAGAAACACTGATGCCTTAGAATTCTATCGTGGTATATAGCGAATTCAAGTCCAATTGACTAAAGCAGAGGGTTTTTGAGGCTGTAAGTCTTATAAGCCTGTAAAGAACCCTCTGGAGTTCTGCTTACAGTGTGTGTGATGGTTTTAATGGTTTCCCAGATTTTTCAGACTGTGGTCTTCATATCGAAATATAAACACAATGAGTGACTTGGAAGTATGAAAATGTATAGGCCCGGTTATGTTGTCTGAAAAGAGTGTCAGAGAGGTCAGGAACACCCAGTAAACTTACAGTTTAGATTGACTTATCTATGTGTGGTAAGACTTAACAATGGGTTCCTGTGGTTTAGAACCAGAGGTGGTTTACTAAACCCCTTCACATATACAAAGAGGAATGTCTCCTAAAACAATTTAGATACAACTCATTTGGGTAATAGAAAAAAATTGAAATAAATCTTCATTCACTCATTATATTTCACACATAGACTTTTTTTGTTGCAAAGAGTGCTGCTGCTCAAATGAGAGCAAGTGTTCAAATTTTAGGCCAGTATGTGTTCTTTCAAAGCTGTCTAATTGGTTGCTTCAAAATCTTGCATGAGGCACAGCCTTCATATCCAGTACTTTCTGGGAAAAATGTGCTACAAGTCTCTGCATAGATTCCTTTTAATGGTTGCATCTCTGGGTTATTGGGATCTTAGATGTACTTTATTTTTGCAGTAATGACATGATGCACATGTACCTCAAACTGCCGAAAATATTTCTCAGAATGGGTGTGCCTACACATTCTGATAATTATCTGATCTTTATGCAACAGACCTATATGGTATGTAATAATGTAAAGGTTTAGGCACAATGTAAAATATTGATTTTATATATATAGATATATATCTATAGATATATAGATAATGTCATGAATATACATGATATATCTATACTGAAATAATGTCTAAAAATAGATTTTATGGAATTAAATTTTAGAGCAATTGCATTGACTACAATGGCAAATTATGACAGCTTACAGAAGTCTACACTTCACTTATTTTAAATGTGGCTAATCTAAATCTAAATTCTTTTTTTATTTAATTCAGTAATCCTAGTGAGCTAGTCTATTTCGTGTGGGTATTCAGAGCCACATGGCAATTGTATTTTGTTTTCATTTTAGCTCCTTTTTTCATGGCACTGTATACAAATTACCATAACAAAAAAAGCAAAGATTTTTTTCTTTTGCTGCTGTCTGCAATTGTTGCAACATATGGCATAAGTGATTTTAATGCAAATGTATGCACTAATTATTTGCAAATGTGCCTCAAACAACCCAGCTATTGAAGTGAAATGAAAGTAAATTTGCAGTCACCTTAAATTTTGCTAAGCATCTACTAGTAAGTAAACTTTACTTAATTTAGTTACTTTGGCCTGCTGTGTAGCGCTGTTGGAGAGCAAGAACATAGAGAGTTTCTTATTTCTTCTGGCACATTTTTAGGAAGTCAATTTAAAGCCCATTTGATCTCATTAGAAGCAAGACAGCCATATATCATTTTCAGGTAGGTAATTAAGCAATTCATAGAATTTGACTGTTTTTGAATGACAGGTTTAATGCATTCTGGTAAAGTTGTAACACTAGTGTTACACATGTTTTATGACTTTAATGACTAATGAAGGTTCTGTGGAATAAAAAACAATACATGAATTTCCACACTTTTGTCTGGACTTAGGGTTGCAGTAGCCTAGTTTGTGTTAGTATGCACAGAACCTGGCTTATATAAAATAAAATGAACTTTGACTTTCAGTTGGAAGGAGGTGACAGTCTGTTGGTGTTGACCTATTAACATAGTGCTGTCGATTTCATACCCCATTAGTTTTGAGGCTCATTAGCCATGCTAACTGTCTGCCCCCACCACCCATTAGCAGAATATGTTTTTCATTAAAAAGCCAAAGAGTATGGTGTGTACAGTCCCATGCTGTTACAACCCGGGTCACCAGGGCTTTTGATGGCTAGTCTGACATGATCAAAACCAACTACTCCTGCCTTTTTTGGTTGCCTTCATATAGACATTCTTAGCCATAACTAGCCTTCTCATTGATTCTGTACTATACGGTGGGTGCTTGAAAGTTTGTAAACCCTTTAGAGTTTTCTATATTGATGCATACAATCATAGCCAAAGCAGTTGCCCTACAATTTTTTTTGAAAATGCACTATGTTCACCAGAACCTTGTTATAATTACAAATATTTTGGTATTTCAATGTTTATTTATTTTGTTTTAATTAGGTCAGCTTAAAATAGCTTTTTAACTTTACATCAAAATGAACAAAATGTAATCTCGGTCAGAACTTCAGCAATGGACTGGACAAAATTATCAATGCTCTCAACTGTTTTGTATTTGGTAGCACACATTGACTGAAATCAGTTGCTTTCTGTATCCATTGATGAATTTCCTTTTATTTTAATCAAAACCTCATCTGACAAATGCTCCAGGTCCTAAATCTATAGGGTACTTTCATCAACTGCTGTTTTAAGATCTGTTTTTGGACTCAAAATCTGTACTCATTGCTGGATAATACAAAACTCGTACATTGACATGAACTATTTCAGGGTGCTTTTTGAAATGTGCATTTCATGATGCCATGCACACAGTCAAGATATTTAGTGTCAGAAACAGCAAAATAACTTATAGCGACTTACAGGGTATCTGCAGCACAAAATACACTTCAACTCAATCACTTCTCTCTTGTGATGAATGTTGCCTGGTGATTCCACCTTACTATGGTGCTGATTCTCACTCGATAGCATTCACCACTGCTAAATGTTGGAATGATCTTTCCAACTCTGTCTCTTAGCATCTTTAAGAAATAACTCAAAACACATATCTTCCACAAACACCTGAAAAGGGGGTGGGGATCAGATAATGATCAGGTTTGATAATTCTACAGTGTAGTGGGTTTTTCCTTAACTACTGATTAGTGGTGTTCTCTCATTTGAAAGTCGCTTTGGATAAAAGTGTCTGCTAAATGACTAAATGAAATGCTTTCTTTCTTCAAAGATCTCATTATGTTTCTGCAAAATAGTTTAAAGCATTATTACAAAGTGTTTTTTTAATTTTATCATTAATAAAAGGTTCATTTAGAAGGTACATTCTGGCATTTTTTATGTCAACAGCGCAAGGTCTACTTAGCTCTTCTAACATGGTATCTAATTTAATTTAGATGGTGACAGATTGTGCAAGTTAACACTGTTCTGTACTTTTTGTTGGCACACCATCTTAAATTCGTTTGTAGGATGATTGTGGTTCTTAATCCACCATTTGAAGAATCTTTGCAATGTTTTTCTGCTGTCTACATTGATTTGGGTTTGTGACAGGGCTGTAAACTTCTGAATGAAGTCCTGTGCAATGGAAACACAGCAGAATATGTTCAACCTCTATGAAAACATTAGATCATCCTTAAAAAAATCCAATGGTTTATCATTGTTTTATTTGTGTAATTAGCTTTATTTTTGGTGGTTAGAAATATGGCCATGTTCATGTAAAACTATAAAAAGTCTCTAGGATTCTCAAAATCTAAAGCCCAATTGATTATAGCAGTATTTATTAAAAAAATTTGGTTAGTTTATAAAACATGTTTTATTATTTTTCATTATTTTTCAAGTGCTAAACTTTGTACACCTCTCCTTTTAAGCTTGTGCATCTTCCAGGCAGGTGGAGCGGGTAAAGGGAGTTAGAGGTCTAATTTGAAGTAATGAAATTGTCTTTGTTTTAGTTTACATTGGCTCATTCATCATCTCTTTATTTAATACAAGGAAATAATTGTGCCATCTTGGCTGCGTTTGCTCGCGTTTGCTTTGTTGATCGAAATGAATGAAATTAGGATAAACAGCCTTGCTCGTCGCCTGCAATTAAGGCCTGATTAATGGAGCTGGTATTTCAGCAGCGCTCCCTCGTTCCAGAACACCTGATATCATTCCCATAAACATGCACCGCTTGTCTAAATGGAGAGGCGAAATGACGCATTTGATGAGTTTGTGATTGACCCTGTCCCAGGGCGCTCCGGCGGCCGCTGACTGATGCTCTGTCAAAGAGGAGGCATGAGGATTTATTAGACGTTCTGATTAATGGGGTGAACTACATTTTCATAATCATGCAAGCTGGCCGAAGAGAGCATTTGCGAGTGGCAATATAGAGGCACAGGCAGTAAACCAAAGGGAGTAAGATTTTTATTTTTTTTATTTTTTATTTTTTATTTTTTGTCCTTGGGGGTGAGGCGGTGTTTTGGGACTTAAATTGTACTTGATCTGAGGCACAGCTGCAAATGAGCGTGTGTGTGTGTGGATGCGTGCATTTGCACATAGGTAAGCATCACATAGGGGGGGATCCAAACCTGTTTACATACTTAAAATGTCAGGATTTTGCATTCTTGTAAAGTGTAATCATTGCTAAAGATTTGAGTAATCCTAAATAAACGTGTAAATGACACATTGCATGATAAAGAAAAGTGTGTGTGCGTGTGCCCTGACTCATCAGAATGACAAAATGCTAAAGTGTGTTAGTGTGCAAGCCTCTAATCATTTCCCCTCTCATTTTTCCTTTTCACTTTCAAAGGAATTGTTAGTTTGTATTCGATTAGTAGAGGTCATTTTTTTCATAAGCAGTAAATGCAGGAATAAACTTTGCATGGCTTATAAATATTTGGACACCTGTCCCCTCTAATAAGAAGTTTCAATTTCAAAAAACAGATGTTCGAGATTTTTTTTGTCTCTTATGGAATTCTCATAGATTTTTTTTTTCACCCACATGCATTTGCTTAAATTACACATTTGTTAAAATTACAAATCCCTTATTCAGTTATGGCTTCTCATTGTGGTGGGGTTTACTTTTGCTCTCTGAAATGTGCTTAACTTTTTGTTTTATGCCAGTGTATGATGGGCTTATGTGAACAGCATGGTAAATATAATTGCTTGGGTCTATCAATAATTTCAGCTTGCTTGCTTGTCTTTTGTAAAGATTGCAGTCATTTTTCCCTGTGTCATTTGGCTGTGAATGTGTCCAGCAAATGTAGACATAACAACTCCACCCCCGCCACTGGTGTGGTTTGGTTTGCTGACGACAGAGACATCAACGTCCTGTCGATGAGATGGATGGGACAACAACCCTTGCGACATTCTATCTTGCACTTTTATTCTTTCACTCTTTCTCCCCCTTTCATTCTCTTTTCCATCTCTATGGATCTTCTTTGCCTAAAACCTCTTCCAACACTTGGGACTAGAAAAGTGAAATATACAGTTAATTAATCTTCACATTTTCCTTTAGTTGCACAGTTTTGTCCAATTTGTCAAGCAGCAATTAGGGTCTTGGAGAACTATGCAGCTCATTCCCATGTTTTAGGATAAATAAATAGTAGAAATCACACTGCAGGTCTTTCATCCCCCACATAAATTTCTGGCAAAGAATTAATGTTAGTTTAATGTTTTCACTTTTTTAGCTCCTATTTGCATTTTCTGTCCATAGCCGTAAAGGGCTTTATGCTCCATCTGCATGGCATGTGTGTAGATGGGAGTTTATGTTATAGTGTAACGAACACGGTAAGTAATGACTGAGATGTAATGTAATGTAATTGCAAATAAATACACGTAGACACACATTATATATATATATATATATATATATATATATATATATATATATATATATATATATATATATATATATATATATATATATATATATATATATAATGCATATACATATATAATATATATAATGCGTATACATGGAACACACTCAATTGTGTATTAACTATTGGGAAGTAATTGATGTCATTTAACTGTAATTATACAGGAAAAAGTTATTAAATCCTATATGTAATGAATTAAAAATTGGCCCAGGTCATTACCTTTAATTTTATCCACGACATTCAAGTGGTGTTTTCTAAATTAACACCAGACTACTAGTCAAGTCTGGCATCTCAGACCCAATCGTTCGATGCTTGTAACACCGACCATCATTTTGCTTTTTAACTTTAGGCACACGTAGCACTACCCTGTGAACCACTTACACCGGCAAAGTCTTCTTCTCAGTGCCCCCAATTCTATGGGGGTTTACAAAATTTATTAAGACCTTGGAATATAAAGTTTGTACATTTAATTACACTGTGTATTTCATCTGCTACATTTCCTCACCAAATCTGTGCTCTTCTTATCCACAGCCATTGATTAGTCCCTTTAGCAACTTCTGACAGCTCTTCAGGACTGTTTAGGCTGTAAACATAAAATCAACCATTAAGAGTGTATTCATGATTAATGTTAACTCTAATGTATGTTTTCCAAACAATACCAACAATAAGAGATTGTACTTCTATTTTCTAATAGCTGTATTTAAAATTCAGTAACTGCAACCTTACAAACTGTTAGTGGCCATGCTATTCTACCCAACAAGATGAACTTCAGAAACCACAAATTTCTTTTTTCTATCAAACAAGACTTACCAGTGTTTTTAATCATGTTCATGATCTTTAACTTTCTAACTTGCCCTTCATGTCTGCGTTATACCATTTACCCAAACTCTTAGCCACTTAAAAGTATTAGCTTTCCCTCCTTTAGGACTCATTCATGAACAAGTTTCATCTTCATGGTTTACAGACTTCTAGCCTTACAAGGTTTAAACTTTATTAAGGCCCTTCTATTAGCCACCTGCTACATGGCAAGGTAGTTGTCAATGTCATCCATGTGTTCTCTTATTGGGGAAGCAGAGTAGGATCCTATAGCCACAACCCAATTAGAAGTAAATTCTAATAAAGAGTTTGTACAATCTTCTCATATCCATGCCTTGAACCAATGTCTTTTGACAAAATTAATGGGAACTCTAAATAAAAATGCAGCTTTAGTACAATCCTGCTTTCACTCCTCCTCTTTATAGTCTCTGCCTTTTCTAGTTTTGCCAACTTTTTAATTTTATCTGTAATCAATTACCATTTACTTACTTAATATTTTTGTGACCTACCTGAACCAGCTAATTTATTTCTGTCTGCCATCTTGACTTCATTGTAATTTGCCTCTTACTATTTTGTATAATAACAGTTATTCGATTTTCATAAATATATTTACCAAGCAATTAGTTAGCTCTATGCTGTTTCCTTTAAAACGGTCTATATATCTTTTAAATATTTCAGAAGTTTTTCCATACCACCTTGTTTGTTGTGGCTGGCCATTTAATTTTTGATTTCTGCTGAATTCCTTTATCTTTTTCTATCCATTTTCCACTATTATTTTTACTGCTTTTCTTGATGAATTTCTATAGCTCTTATTAATGTTACTTTATTACCCACCCACGTACAAGCTTTTTTCCCTCTCAACTGTTCAGCTGCTCCTTTGTTTACCTTCTTACTTGTTGTCATAACTAATACAAATTCAATATCCTTATTATCCACCTATTAGTCACCTTTTCTCAATATCTGTCTTATTGTATCTTTTTCTGGTTGCCTACATGTAGATATACGTGAATGCTGCTTTCATGAGTTCAACCCCACTACAGCCCCATTAGAGACTATTCCCTCTAGTCAGCTGTCTCTCTAAGCTGTCACAGAGTCTTCCCCTAGTTGTCAGCGATCCTTTTACAGCAGTCACTAGCTCAACTAGATGACAAATTAAACTAAACAGCAAAAGATGTTAAATCCTGCATTGCATATAATTAATGGGGTTCCAATTAGGGATCGTCACATTGCCTTCTATTTCACTTTTTTACTCCTACTGTTACCCTAATTCCAAAAAAGTTGGGATGCTGTGATAAATTACACATCAAATTTAATTGTAGTGACACACCTCAAAAAAGTTGGAACAGGGACTGTTTACCATTGTGCAGCACACTTTTCATTTTTGTGAACTGTCTGGAAAAGTCTGGGGAATGAAGAGACTATTTGCTAGAGTTTTGCGAAATGTGTATATAGTCCCATATTGTCTGATGATGAATTATTGGTTCTTAGCAGTCCTGGACATTCTTTGTTGTATAATGTTTTGACTGTTTTTGTGTTCTGCATGCGGACATGCGGAAAGAGTTTTTAAGTATTCCATAGATAGAGCGATAGATAGAGAGATGGATAGATAGCCAACCAGCCAGCCACTGCCCCTGTGAGATGTATTGCTATCAAAGTAAATATACTAATATGTTCTATTCAATAAAAGGTCTCAGTTTAAAGATATTTTATATTTTAAAGATAGTTTATAATACTGTCAGGAATAATAAATGGTCTCATGAGATTTACAAATAAAGATTTAATATAGCACCACAATTTTCTTTTTTGAATTGAAATTTTAAAATGTTTTTCAGTTCCTTCTTTGCCAGTCATGCAACAACACTGTAATTCTTACAATGTTTATAAAATTATTCTTCTGTTGCACTTACAACAATAACCAGTATTTATCAATATTTTGAGGTATTCTTTGATTTTGATCATGGCATGATTGTTAGTACTAGATGGATTTGTTTGAGTAAGTCTGAACTCTTTACAATACTGAATGGTACAGTAAAAAAAGAACAGCTTTTTAAAAGCAATTCTTAATTTGCTTTTTAATTGCTTTTTAAAAGCACATACCGAGGCATATGGCTCCAATAGTAATTAGTAGTAGTAGTTTTTTTTGTCATTTCAACCATCTATAGTGATGTACATTACACAGTGAACTGGAAACAACTTTCCTCCAAGATCAAGGTGCTACATAGGACAATATACTTTTGTGTGGTGTAGTATATTGTCTGATGTAGCACTTTAAGGAACGTTATTTCGTTATACTGTGTACTATACAGGATGAGCTCCTGACATCCTCTAACTGTTCCGTCACATCTTACAGCTCGTTGCCAAAACTCTATTTCTGTGGCATGTTCCCGGTTAAAATTTAGCTGAAGAATTTGGTAGCAAACTTTGCCTCTAAACTCTTTGCTTTGAGTTTTACGTGAAATGATGTTAAATTTGACTTTTTGATTCTTCTATTTTAAGGCATTCCAATGCAAGAAAAAGAAATAAATGTGAATACCAAAACATTTATGATTGCAGCAATAATTATTATTTAACACATATACAGTCATATGCAAAAGTTTGGGC
>JAFMOD010000808.1:46990-65038 GCA_019802435.1 Corydoras maculifer | reverse complement strand
AAACTAAATTTTTGTTAACTAAATATTAATATATATATAATAATATTAATGAGTATCATTATTATTTGCATCTCCTCTTGTTATGGAACATTAAAGAATATCACATTTATTTTTTACATAACTGTAATAAATATACTTACTCCCTTAACAATATATCTTTTTTCTGTGTACACCTCATGAGCTTCACATTTAGGCGATAAAAGGCAGACAATTGCAGTAAATCTCTGGCCTGCAACTGAATCCCTTGAACGGCCTGACAAAGCTGTCAAGGCTGATTTGGCCTCCAACTGCCATGCTGAACTTCATCTGCCGTTTGCAATAAACAATGGACGTAGTCAGACACCCATTTCAGGGCTTGTCAAAGGCCGTCTGATATGGCAGTTAAAGCGCAGTTTAAAGCTGCTCTTTTCTCTTATTCCAGGCCTGTGTATACACAGCATTCCAGCTTGTTTGTTGCCAAACAGATAAAGTGAACGAAAACCCAGATGGATTTGTTTAGAGGCCTCATAGGCAGCAAATTGTATTAGTGGGAAAAATGTGATAAGTTGCACTGAGAGGGTGTGTAATGGCTTTATTTTTGTTTTGTTTTAAATAGACCAAAGAAAGCTAGTTTTGGAGTTATTTGGAGAATAAAAAATCGTTCTATTGTGATTTTCTCTAGAAGATGTATGTAGGATAAAAAAAATCAGACTTCTTTAAACTGCACATAAGGCATTTATAATGTCGATGGAAATGTGTGGAATATGTGCATGTGTGTAAAGGATGCTTTACCAAAAGTGTTAAATATACATTGGGCTGTGATCCATTGTCCATCATGTTATCCATCCACTTCATCCCAGTGGCATGAAGGATACCCAACCGTTGGTTTTTCTCAGTTGTGTAATAGTTTCTGTGATCCCATGTTATGTTGTTACATTTACCTACCTGGTTTACTTAGTGACCTTTAATCTAATTTCTCTCTCTCTCGCTCTCTCTCTCTCTCTCTCTCTCTTTCTCTCTCTCTCTCTCTCACACACACACACACACACACACACAGAGTGACAAAGCAAGCATTTAATTTGATCCAAAACATTATCTGAATTTTTTGTTCCAAAAAGTAGAATTATCCAAAAATTGTATTTAGAAATTAAGAAATTCGTAATCCAATATTATCCATGAGTGCCAAAACTATATAAACCTTTTCTTTTTACTTCCTGATGTGACCTCTTTACAGCAATAGCTTTGACTAATAATTTCTGGGAATTATCTTCATTATCTTCCGCTTAATCCTCTACTAGGGTCGTGGGGGGGTTCCCAATGCCCACCAGGGGAGAACATTTAGAACGCTGGGCAGATACACCCAGGACAGGGCACCAATCTATTGCTGGGCATACTCACTCACACAGACACACACTTTCATAGAGCTTTCACTTCACCTTGAATCCATGTTTTTGGACTGTAGAAACACCGGAAAACCCAGAGGAAACCCACAGACACAGGGAGAACATGGAAACTCTACCCAGATTGGTAGTTGAACCTTGAATCGCCAGCGCTGAGAGGCGCCCTTCATGTCATTCAGTACATGCATTTTATAAGGAACAAGAAAGTGTGCATTATTGTGAATAAATCACAGGAAAGAGGTGTTAGTAGGCACGATGCTAAGCAGAATACCATTGCACATCTTTCCCTTGATTTATTCAAAATGGTGCACAACCTCGAGTGTTTTATTGCTTTTTTTAAAATAGGTAAAAACACAGTGTTCTGTTAGGGTACAGATTTCGACTTCAGCCAAGAGTGCACAATCCAAGCCACACTGTTGTTGCAGAATGCAGCCCGATATCATTCTGCTAAAATACCTACCGGCTCTGATGGATACATAGGTTTTTTAAATCCTGACATATCGTATTCCCTCTTGACAATGGTATAGTCAAACATACCTGGTTGTTCATAATTGCAGTTTTAGTTCTAGAAGCTACCTTTAATCTCTAGCTTTGAGTACTCACTGCCGATATTTTATGCTGCACATGGACTTATCTGACCACAACATGCATTTGCACTGTCTTGTAAATTTATTTTTTACATTTAGTCATTTAGCAGATGCTTTTATCCAAATCAACTTACAAATGAAAACACCACAAGTCAGTAGTTACAAAAAACCAGAGTGAGAATTGGCACCATGGTGAGGTGGAATCCCCAGGCAACATTATTCACTAGAGCAAAGTGAACAAGTTGGAATAAATTTTGGAAATATAGAGTGAAGGTAAGAGGGGGTAGATACAGAGATTGTCCTGTAGGTCAGAGTCAGTGCCTTATACTGAATGTGAGCAGCTACAGGGAGCCAATGAAGAGTAATGAGTAATGGAGTGACCTGAGTTCGCTTGGACTGGTTAAATACAAGTCGGGCTTGTTGAAGCATGATTGTGGGAGCTTGGCAAGCAGTGCATTACAGTAGTTGAACCAGGATAGGATGAGGGCTTTAACTAACTTCTGAGTAGCATGTTTAGTCAAGAAAGGTCTGATCTTCCTGATGTAGTAAAGAAAGAACCTGCAGGAATGGGCAGTTTTAGTGACCTGATCAGATAGTAACTGTCTATTATTATTTAAAATGAGCTCAGGCCAAGAAAACATTTGCAAATTTTGACAGTCCTCTCACAAAGCTTTACTTAGTCAGGAATCTGCATTTCGACACGTGATGGTTCAGGGTTAATTTCCATGTAGGAAGGGCACTCACGGGACATTGATGTCCAATTTCAGACGGAGAGTTCTATCCTAAACATGTAGTTGTCTATTCTCTCTCTTTTTTTCTTAATGATATTTGGCCGTGCACATCAGGACATTGTATCTACTTCACATTCTCACTCTTTGATTCTTTCGTTTTTCTTTTACCTGCTTTAAATGCTCCTTACCTGCATTAAATGCGCTTCCTATAATTTGTCAATGACTTCTTTAATTCCACATGTAGTTTAAAATTGTAAAAAAAAAAAATTTGGAATCTTGGCCATAAAACCTAAAAAAAAACCTTTGTATTTTCAATTAAAAATTAAGTTCAAGAAAAAGTAAAAAAAAAAAAATTAAAAATTAATAGGTAATCCCTGTTTACATTTACATTTAGTCATCTAGCAGGCGCGACTTACAAATGAGTTAAAAAAAATGTTTAAAAAAAAAATATATATATATATATATATATATATATATATATATATATATATATATATATATTCATTCATTCATTATCTCCCGCTTATCCTCTATTAGGGTCGCGGTGGGGTTCCCCATGCCCATCCAGGGGAGAACGTCTCGGGCGCTGGGCAGATAGACCCAGGACAGGGCGCCAATCCTTCGCTGGGCACACACTCACTCACACAGACACACTCTAAACGGGGCAATTTTGAGAATTCAATTAACTTGATCCATGTTTTTTTGGACTGTGGGAGGAAACCCACGCAGACACGGGGAGAACATGGAAACTCCACCCAGATGGGGATTCGAACCGGGAATCCCTAGCGCTGAGAGGCGAACGTGCTAACCACTAAGCCACCGTGCCGCCATATATATATATATATATATATATATATATATATATATATATATATATATATATATAATTATTTTTATTTTATTTTTTCCTTTGGTTTATTCAGTGTGCTGCAGACACTCATGAAAAACATCTTCCACTTCTGGAGGTGGGGCTGCTGTACAGTTTGTGGGTGTGAAACATAGGGAGTGTGCCAGATAAATTACATGTAGGGGTGATCTGACCGAGTGTGCAGAGCTTTGTGATCATTCCAGAGTCCTAATAATCTCCCTCAACTTGCCTATTTTGCCCATAATGAAAGAGAATAGGTGATTGTGCCCTGGGCAATGTTTCTCCAGTCCTCCAAAGGCAGAGTGCGGTTGAGGGGAAGAAATGAACTTCTAACAAGTAATGCATTGGCTTTGACAGCATGATCGAGTGTGACACCAATTCTCTAGGAAAACGGTCAGGCCACTAATTGATTATTAATATTTTAAACAAAGTGATGAAAATATGCATTACGAAAGGAAACGTTAAAAAGAATCCGACATAAGGAACTTCTCTGCTGCGGGTTGTTTTTTCTTCCCTTTTATTGCTACCATTTTTACACATATATCTGTGGTTCCTAAGCTGTTTCAGTCCTTGAAAATCTCTTAATCTTATATCAGTACAACTAAGATGTTGATTATAGGAGTTATAAATATGAAACTCAGAACAGCAGAACAAAGTAAAACTTAAGCAGCACCGCTTGACTGAGCACAATCCTTGGACCACCATGTCTCTGGTCCTTTGTCCTAGATATTTGGTAAGTGCTAGTCTCTGTCCTGCTGTGCTCTCTTTGAGATGCACCCGCTACTATTCTCTTCTAAATGGCCGCTTTTGTGCAGCATCTTGTGTGTCGGCCTGTGTTTGCATATCATCCATGGGGATTCCTGTTGATGAATCCCAGTTTCTAGTGCACTCTCAATGGCATCGAACTTGGCCCCCCCTAGCTGGTTCGATGTTATTTTCTACTACTTCTTTCACATACATTTGGCTGCACATCCTTATTTATAACACATTCTTTTATATTCAGTGACCCACAAAACAACTTTTTTTAAGCATAAACACGTCAAGACGTCAAAACAACATGCTCTTTTATATGTGCATGTAGCCATTTGTCATTATATATAAGTGTACACATCAGCACTCAGGTCTTGATTATCATATATTTATGCCATACATTGACCCCCAAACCCACACACACACCACACGCTTGAGTCTTCAAATGTTCTTGTAGCTCAAAGGCCCCAGACCTTTACTCCATTATCAGAGCATTAGGGAAGCATAGGCCCAACAGAGCAGAAGATTAAAGGGGAATCCAAAAACATGGGGGGCTGCAGGGACCCTGAATGGAAAGAATAGGGTGCTAAAAAGCATAGACAGAGAGGGAAAGATCAAGAGGGAAGGGTCACTTTTGAGCGATTTTCAGCATGTGTTATACAGCTCTTTTGAATATTCGGCAGGTCCGCTCTGTCCTGAAAGGAGTTCTTCATAAGAGGGTCACCTAGCTCAGCACATCAAAGCTTAGTATAAACAGCAAAGAGTTTGGTGGGAAGGACTTTGTTCTCAACTCCTTCACTCTTTAACCCTCACCCTTTGCATCAATTGCATATCTTGCCCTTTTGCTGTTTGATACAACACTCAGAAAGGGCATGGTGGTGCTATAGCCGGTGCTGGTTCATCTTCACTCTCCTGATTGGAATAAAGCCTTAAAACTTTACACACAATCGCATGCACTTTTCAAGGAAGTCTGTTGAAACAGCAGTGGCCTCTCACCCACTATCCTACACATGCTCTGCATTTTGCCATCTATGGTTCCTGACCATGCATAAGTCTCTTGACATTAGCCCAAGTTCTTCAGAGAAAGGTCTTTGGTATAGACCCATCAGAAAGTTCATCTTGTACTGAAACAGAGCAATACTAAACTTGCTTATCTGTCCAAAGAAGACTTACCATGAGCTTACAAATGCAACACACATATGTGGGTATTTGTCTGTTTGCATGTTTTCCAGCTTAGAAAATGCTCATTAATAAAACAATATAGATCTGCCAAGCAAAAATGTAATGAAAACATGATGAAAACGCAAATTCCCAGTTGTGTCTCGTTTTCCTAACTGGATAGACAATTTTCACTACGATGATTATGCACGTCAACGAGAGAGAGAGAGCCATCACTGTCTTAGAGCTGCCTTCAGCTCTCCAAATAAAAATAAAAAAACGTTACACTCACTGATGTGCACTGAGGAAACAGTGAGGCAAAAGTTTCATCATTCAAATATTTCATCACTGAAGAAAATGAGGTGTGTGGGCTGTGTAAGTTATACTGTATATACAGTGGGTGAAGCTCTGATTATTTCTATTGCTTGCACAATTGAGGAGACAAATCAAGTTCTTTAAACTCTGTTGCAAGTATTTTTTAAATGTATAGAGCAATTTAGTCTGGAGTATAGTGCAATTGAAGAAAGAACAGCAGACTTGTGCTGCGAAAAGTTGCTTAAACACTTACTTTGCTAGACATTATGAGCACATTATGCAGCCTCGCAACAAATGCTATTAAAAAGAACATCTGCCAAATCTCTTGCACACAGCCGAGTGCATGTATAAAACCAATGTCAAGCAGCACTAGTCTTTTATGAATTATTAATTCCAATGATATGATATCTCTTTGTAATTGTTTGCCTTGTTAATATTTAATGAAAAGCATTTATGTGAAGCTTCAATTTGACAGACTTTGGTAAATTATCATTAAAGTGAAGTGTTGTGCTTGTTGCATATTTTGATTTGTGCTTTTGCGTTCAGCTTTATGAACCACAACATTTTACATAACCATTACTTTTTCAAAAGGAAAATTCCTGGCCTTTGGAAGAAACAGTTATATTGCTTTTAATTGTCTAAGGGTTCTAATATCCTACACTTAAGGTGTGTTTTATCTACTTGAATGTCTGTACTAACAAACACACATTCATTAATTTATTCATTCATTCATTCATCTTCTGCTTTATCCTATAATAGGGTCGCAGGGGGGTTCCCCATGCCCATCCAGGGGAGAATGTTTCGGGCGCTGGGCAGATAGACCCAGGACAGGGCGCCAATCTATCACTGGGCACACACTCACACACACAGACACGCACACAAACACACTCTACATGGGGCAATTTGGAGAACTCAATTGACTTGATCTATGTTTTTGGACTGTGGGGTGAAACCGGAGAACCCGGAGGAAACCCACGCGGACACGGGGAGAACATGGAAACTCCACCCAGATGAGGATTCGAACCGGGAATCCCTGGTGCTCAGAGGCGAACGTGCTAACCACTAAGCCACCGTGCCTAGTCAAACAAACACTAATAAGTATAATTATTTATCCTTTTCAAACAATTTCACATTAAGAGGTTTTACAAATTTACATTTTATTCATTATCTTCCACTTAATCCTCTACTAGGGTTGTGTAGGGGAGTTCCCCATGCCCATCCAGGGGAGAATGTTTAGGGCGCTAGTCAAATACATCCAGGACAGGGAACATTTTTATCACTGGGCACACACACAGACAAAAACACACACTATTTGGGGCAATTTAAGGCATTCAGTTTACCTTGAATCCATGTTTTTGGACTGTGTGAGGAAACTGGAGGAAAACCAGGCCGACACGGGGCAAACATGGAAACTCCATTCAGATTCGGATTCGAACCTGGATCCCCAGCGCCCAGAGTCGAACACGCTAAACACTAAGCCACTGTGCCGCCCCCAGTTATTACAACAGCTGATATTTTAATTAAGAAATAAGACACAAGAGTGCATGCATTTTTGTGAATAAATAACAGGAAAGAAGTGTTATCACAATGTACTTCACATGTAGTGAAGTACAGTTACACCTCTTTACCGTTTCCATATTGCTTTTATAAACGGTTACAAACACACTATAATAATAAAACAAGGATTCTTAAATGAATTTATTGAAAGCATAAATGTTAATAAACCGGTCTTCCGTGACTTAATCTGGTCTGATTTTATAAGTGAACACTCTGAGTTTGGGGGTTTCCTGTCTCTCTAACAATAAAATACAGATTACAGAACATCCATACTAGGGTCGCAGGGGGGTACCCCATGCCCATCCAGGGGAGAACCTTTTGGGCATTGGGCAGATACACTCAGGACAGGATGCGAATCTATTGCTGGGCACACACTCTCACAGACATACACAAATGCTGAAAGGTAGTGCTAACCACTAAGCCACCATGCCGCCCTGCTTAATTAATTCATTTTCAAATATTTTTAGTAGGGCGGCATGGTGGCTTACTGGTTAGGACGTTGTCCTCTCAGCGCTAGGGATTCCTGGTTCAAATCCCAATCTGGGTGAAGTTTCCATGTTCTCCCCGTGTCTGCATGAGTTTCCTCCAGGTTCTCTAGTTTCCTCCCACAGTCCAAAGGCATGGATCAAGGTCAAGATAGATTGGCGCGGTGTCCTGGGTGTATCTACCCAGCGCCCAAAACGTTCTCCCCTGGATGGGCATGGGGAACCACCCTGCGACCCTAGTAGAGGATAAAGCGGAAGTTAATAATAGTATAGCACATAGAAGATAATAAAAATAACATTAGTGAAAATGCAATGAATGTTGCAGATGTCAAGCTATAAAACCACTCAACAGTTTAGTCAGTTGCCTTTTGTTATTTTACTTTCGAGGTGCATAGTCAAGTATCATTAAGCTGGTAATGAGTAATCAACCTTTGTATTGTTCGGGTATTTGCTTTAACACTGGTTTAAAGTTAAAGCTAATTTTAAATTGAATGTTGTTCATGAAATATTTCAAAATTAATTAAACAAATTAAAAACTTTTATTTTTAGTGTATTTTACCTAAATACCAGTGTTGGTTTTAGTTACTTATAATTATTTGTTTTTAGTTAGCAGCTGATGGAGCTCATGGCTAAACTCATACTTCACTATATTGCCTAATGTATTCGCTCACCTGCCTTGACTCGCATATGATCTTAAGTGACATCCCATTCCTAATCCGTAGGGTACAATTTGATCTCGGTCCACCTTTTGCAGCTAGAACAGCTTCAACTCTGAGAAGGCTGTCCACAAGGTTTAGAAGTGTGTTTATGGGACCATTATTCTTGTAAGGTCACACACTGAGGCTGGATGAAAAGCTTTCAGTCGTCTCTCTAATTCATCCCAAAGATGTTTTTGTGGGTTAAGGTCAGGACTCTGTGCAGGCCAGTCAAGTTCATCCACACCAGACTTCGTCATCTATGTTTTTATAGACCTTGCTTTGTGCACTGGTGCTCAGTCATATTGGAAGAGGAAGGGGCCAGCTCCAAACTATTGGAAGTATGGAATTGTTCAAAATGTCTAAAGCATTCAGAGTTTTTTTCACTGGAACTAAGGGGCCAAGCCCAGCTCCTGAAAAACAACACCACACCATAATCTCCCCTCCACCAAACTTGGCACAATGCAGTCAGACAAGTACCGATATCCTGACAACCGACATACCCAGCCTTGTCCATCAGATGGCCAGATGAAGAAGCGTGATATGTTACTCTAGTACTCTAGCTTTGCATTGCACTTGGATGCAGCTTCTCAACCATGGAAACCCATTTCATAAGGCTCTCTGTACTCTGTTCTTGAGCTAATATTAAGGCCACATAGTGTGTAATTCTGTAGTGATTGATTCTTTAGAAAGTTGGCGAGCTCTTCATACTATGAGCGTCAGCATCCGTTGACCACGCACCGTCAGTTTACGTGGCCTACCACTTCCTGGCTGTCATTTCCAAACACCTTTTTCCTTTTCTTAAAATACAGTTGACTGTGGAATATTTAAGAACTAGGAAATTTCACAACTGGATTTGTTGCACAGGTGGTATCATATTACATTTCCACACTAAAATTCACTGAGCTCCTGAGAGCGGCCCGTTCTTTCGCAAATGTTTGTAAAAACAGTCTGCATGCATAGGTACTTGATGGCCATGGAAGTGATTGGAACACCTGATTCTGGTAATTTGAATGCAAATACATTTGGCAATATAGTGTATGTCTGTTCTAATCTGGAATTTTAATATAACTTGGCTTTTTATGACTATGACTGAAATGGTTGTGTTATTTAGCAGCTAGACAGATTTACTGTACTTCAATACTTTACTTAAGCAGATTTTTAAATGAGTATATTTTAATCCTGTTTGAATTTATTAAATTTGATTTTGATGACAGTGCTTAATCTTTTATTTTGGAACTACATTTTTTAAAGAAGTGTTTACTGTTTGCCTTATATTTTATATATATATATATATATAAATATAAATATATTCTAAATATATATAAATTATGAGCAATGTTTATCTGTCAGTATAACAATAAAAATGTAATGTCATATGACTTTTCAAAAGTTTTGTTTTCAAGGAAATTTGTGGAATCAAGAAAAAGTTTAATAGGATAACATTAAAACTATTTTTTAACTAAAATAATGTTTATACTTGATATAGGAATGCTTGATGGTAACTAGTTGCATCAGAACTACAGTACATGTACTGCTTTTAGAACATTGGAGTTGCTTATGTAATTCTTTGTTCTTCATATGGATTTTCAGGCCTTGTGTGAACACATGACATAACTTTTTGTTAATGTCACTTCTAATTTAGTAACAGTGTAACAGTGCAAATAAATGCACTAAGTAAAATAATGCTGTGTTGGACAGTAATTGAACCAAGTGGTAAATAAGTCGGTAAAATTATGCTTAAGCCTCCTGATTTGACTCCTATCTGTCATTCATCATTTTTTTCCTTCTTTAATAACTCGTTGAAGTGCACTGTGCCATCTAGTGGCAAGTAAAAATGATCATATGGCATATCTTTAACCTATTGCCCTCATTATTCCAATAAGATGCAAAGAGTCAAATGAAATATATTTCCTTTAATCTGTAATCACATTGTTCCAATGATTTCCTTTGTTCACTCTGCTCTTTCTGCTGTACAGGTTTTTGAACAGGTGTTTGGGGCTGTGTTTGGGGCTAGGCTCTATTCTCTCATGGGTGTATAAGAATATTACAGATTCCCTTAGTTAAAATCGATTTTTCCGCATGTTTGAGTATTTAACTCAATTATGCTAACTAGTAAGAGATATGCAGATACTCAGACAGTTCACACCACTCTGTGTGCTTTTACAATGATAGAAAACAGGATTGTATTCCAGCTTCAAATTTTCCATTTCAGCAGTTAATTAATTAACAATTAATTCACGTATTGAAACAGTATGTATTTTTTCAGCAGCTGTTAGCCTACATGCAAATAATACATTACTAACAGCACTTGTTCAAATATATATGAAGCAAGTGTGTGTGGGGTGTGTGTGTGTGTGTGTGTGAGGGGGTCATTTTATTATTCATTCAATCATTATCCATCCATCCATCCAACCATAATTCCCCCATGCCCATTCAGGAGAAAACATTTCGGGCACTGGGCAGACACCCAGGACAGGGAGCCAATCTACCGCACACTCACACAGACACACTCTATATGGGGCAATTTGGAGCATAAAATTTACCTTTAGTCCATATTTTTGGATTGTGGGAATAAACTGGAGAACATGAAAACTCCAACCAGATTCGAACCTGATTCCCCAGTGCTAAGAGGCAAACGTGCTAACTAATGAGCCCGGGTTATTTTTTAAAATATTTATTTACAGGTGCATTTTGTATGTATGTCCTGTTCTTCTTTTACTATTTATATACAGAAGCCCCATTCATACCTAACCTTGTACTCAGCCTGTGTTTTCAGCTGTTTCTCAGAAGCAAAATTTTATTCATGTCTTCAGTCACTTTAATTTCACTTTTAGCCATTTTAAGTGGACTTTTTGAACATTTTTAAATATGTAAATGTTTCTCATTTAGTCTCCTGATGACTTTTTGTTAGTTTCACAAGTTTTTTTTCTTTTAATTGTCTTTGAATAGATTCTGACCATATCCAGACAGGTCAGATGTTTCTGTCCTTTTTGGACTGTTTTATTCATATTGGATCATATTTTATTTTCTTTATTAATTGATGTTTGTGGATGGTTTACGGTTTGTTTTGTAGACAAATACAGGAAATTTTTGGCCTCTGTTCTATTTGTTAATTTTGTACAATTAGAGTAGAGAGGAGTAAATGTTGGCATTACTGTTTTTTTTTATTTATTCTCACTGTGATGTTGCTGTATGGTTGCTATTTTAATTGCTTTTTTGCACTATGAATTATGGGGAGTTATGACTTATAAGGCTGCATTGCTAGAGGGCTTTCAGATGCTAAGCATTTTGCACTTCTTTAACAGTGTATTTGGATGCAAAATGCATGCTCTTTTTTGCTTGTCGCTAGGATTGAGTGTTTTTCATCATCATCATCAGCATGTGTTCACTTTTCATTAGCAGCAAACTCAAAAAAAAATTGCACACATAAATGTGCAAAACCTCCTCAATGCTTACTCCTGTTTTCAGTTTTGGATTTCATCCACCAACACTGACTTTCATTGTGCTTACAATTACACATGGCCATTATTATCCTGTTGTAAAAGCCATTCTTTTTTCACTTTTGTGTATGTGTGTGCATGTGTCTGCACCGTGTGTATGTGTGTAGGCACAAGAGCATGCTTTTCTGTGCTTGCATGCGTCTGTGCATGCGTGCGTCTGTGCTTGCAGATTTTTGTGTGTGCATGCATGCGTGTGCATGTGTGTGCTGTGCGTATGTGTGCTCAGTGCCTGCTTCTTCTTGCTTGCGTGCATCTGTGCTGATGGACATGTGTCTGTGTGTGCCGCTTGTATGTGTGTTGTGTGCATGGTTCTCTGTGCTTTCATGTGTCTGTAGGGCTGGGTTTCTGTGTGTCTGTACAGAACGGTGCTTGTGCGTGCGTCTGTTGTTTTTTTTTTGCATCTGTTTATCCATCTTTTTGTTCAGGCGTCTTTGCGTGCGTGTTTCTGTGAGTGCGAGCATCCGTGTGTGCAAGCGAGTCTTTGTGTATGGGTGAGTGGGTGTGCATGTCTGACCATCTGTGTGTGTATTTGTGTGTCTGTGCCTTTGTTGATTATTGTTAATCACCTAATAATATCATATAAACATGTCAATTAATTATATCAGACAGGTGCCTTTAACTTAATATTCACATATTACAACAGTGTGTGGGATTTTTTTATGCATGTTTATTGGGAATTGTGAGAGTTTTATATATTTTATTGACATTTGTGTTGTGTTATTAATACGTTTCCGTAAGTGAGTGTACTTAACACCGCTGAAGCTCACTCAATCAGTATTAGACAAACATGGACAGGAGCTATAAAGGAATGCAGGTGGACTAAATAATCGTATCAAAGACTGTCTGCAATCAAGCCAATTCTTTTGAGGAACTTCTGCAATTAAAATCACTTAATTAGTTCAAAACATACGCAAAGTTTTTGGTGCCTCACTACTTTTATAGGTCTGTATCTGATTTCTGTAGCACATTGTATTTCAATGATTGTTTTGTTAACTAGATTTGATGGAAAATATGAGATTGAAAGCAAAAAGAAAAGTCTAGAGATGTAGACCTAGGGAGATTTATGCCAGGGGTGTGCACCTGCTGCAAGGGCTTTCCCGTTAGAGGGGTCATCACTTGCTTGCACACAAACATGGTTTTTGATAGTCAGACCACAGTAATTAATCACAGAGGACTGGGATGGCTGTTGTCTGGCTTGATTGAGAAGCCAGAGGCTGGAGTGTACGACCCAGAGGAGCAAACTGTGTGTGTGTGTGTGTGTGTGTGTGTGTGTGTGTATGCGAGCCTGCGCGCAAGTGTGTGAAAGAGAGTGCACAATGGTTTAGGGCTCTATTTTAGAGAGAAAAGGCATTGTTAGAAGAACACAGAGCCAAAGTAAACCTTCAAACCTTTAGAGAATTCCTATTCCTCCAACAGAAAGTAATTGCTTGACTGTAAGCTATTTTCTAAGGCTTTATAACTCTCAGTGGTCCAAAATGCACAGATTCACATTCGTCTTATGGCTTCATAATTCCATTGTGTATTGATCCCTTCATTTAGCTTTTATCGTCAACTTTACATAGGAATGAAACCAACCCAATGGCTTACAATCTCTCCATGTCCGAGACTGTTGAAAAGTCCTTAAGCTAGAAAATGTGTCCTAATCAAATTTGTGTCCTGGAGAAACACAGTATAAATGTTTTCTTAAGAACCTTTTTTTTTTTACCTTCTACAATAATATTTGTATGTGTGAGTAAGTCTGCACAGCGATAGGCCCTGTTTAGTGTACATCTGCCAAGCGTCCGAAATACTCCCCTGGATGGGCATGGGGAACCCCCCACCCCCATGACCCTGGTAGAGGGTTAAGTGGGAGATAAGGAATGAATGAATGTAATATTCATTCATTCATTATCTCCCGCTTATCCTCTATTAGGGTCGCGGTGGGGTTCCCCATGCCCATCCAGGGGAGAGCGTCTCGGGCGCTGGGCAGACAGACCCAGGACAGGGCGCCAATCCATCGCTGGGCACTCACTCACTCACACAGACACACTCTATAGGGGGCAATTTTGAGAATTCAATTAACTTGATCCATGTTTTTGGACTGTGGGAGGAAACCGGAGAACCCGGAGGAAACCCACGCAGACACGGGGAGAACATGGAAACTCCACCCAGATGGGGATTCGAACCGGGAATCCCTAGCGCTGAGAGGCGAACGTGCTAACCACTAAACCACCGTGCCGCAAAGAATGTAATAACTGGGGAAAAATATTGAAACAAAATAAATAGCATTAGTGAAAACGCAATGCAAGTAACTATGTCAAGTTGTAAAACCACTTAACATGAAACTGTTCAAAAAGAATAAATAATTATACTTCTTAGTGTAAATAAAACACACTAGAACATTAGAACATTAGTGTAGAACATTAGAGCCTGTAGACAATTAAACACAATTTGAAGGTTTTTCCGAAGGCCAGAAATTTTACTTTTGAAAAAAAAAATTTTGTGGTTCATAAAAACTGAATGCACAAGTTCAAAGAAAAATATGCAACAAGCACAACGAGCTTAATGGTTAGCATGTTCGCCTCTCAGAACTGGGGATCCAGGTTTGAATCCCAATCTGGGTGTCATTTCCATATGCTTTCCTTGTCCGTGCGGGATTTCTCTTGGTTCCCCGTTTTTTTTCCCACAGGCAAAAAACATGGATTCAAGGTAAAGTAAATACTCTATCTACCCCATATTGTGTGTGTTTGTGTATGTGTCTGTTTGAGTGTGTGCCCAGTGATAGATTTGTGCCCTGTCCTGGGTGTATCTGCCCATTGCCCTAAATGTTCTCCCCTGGATGGGAATGAGGACCCACAATCCTAAGCAGAAGATAATGAACGAACATGAATGAAGTGTTACTCAATAAGCGTCTCATGAAGTATAAAAGCAAAGAGCTGTTTTGAGACTTATACAAAATTAACACACTTAATGTCTCAGAACATATTGGTGTGTGTGTGTGTGTGTGTGTGTGTGTGTGTGTGTGTGTGTGTATATGCATATGAGAATACCTGGAGTATTCAAAATTTTGCATATTAGTGTTTTCCTGTTTGTATTTTTTCTTTATTTTGATTAAGACAATTTTTAAATTGATAAATTTTATGGTAATCATGTTTATGTTTTAAATTTAGATGAAATAAGTTATATTGTATTGAAACCTTTCTTTGCCAGCAGTTTGTGGTATATTAAGCATTATGTAAAGTCTTGCATTTGGCCTGCTGTAAAATCTAACCCTCATCCAGTTTGCTGGGAAAGGAGCCAGATTTTCATTTAAAATTTCCTGGAGTTCATGTTGCCTTGTGTTTTACCAGGAAAACTATAAATGGTACCAGCTTTTGCCTTCTTTTAGAAACGTCTTTTTCACACACATCCATCATACTGAATGTGGGTCGAAACACATAGATGCTATTCACAGTCAAAATCATATGAATGGTTTAATTTATAATTTCCCACTCATTGTCTTTAAATTGATTATTGATTTATATTAAAATAATATATTTTTAGGGTCTAAATTATGGACTCAATTTTTCCAAAAAGTTGGAACATATTCTGAAAATGTAATTAAAAAAACTAAACACAATTTTTTTTAAATCTTGAATTTATTTACTTTGTCAGTGTTCACTGGCAAAACAGTTGAATGGGAGTGTTTTTTTCTTTTTTTTTAAAAGAGAAAGACAAAACAGCAGTTTTAAATGGTAACTGTCACATCAGGTCTTGGTAAACAGCATAAGGCGAATCCATTCTACTACTGAAAAGACCATACTCACATGGGCTTTGAAGTACATTGAACATGACCCATACTGCTTCAAGAAATGCAACCAGGACACCATATGTTAAATTTGCATAGCATTGCTAATGACTTCTCTGGGCCCAAAATCATCTAAGATGGACCACAATCAGTGGAATCATGTTTTGTAGTTCAATGGCCGGCTGTCAGGACAATCAAGGGCTTCAAGGCCTAAAAATCCGATTAACAGATTTTTTCTATACTAATTATATTTTGTCCATGAATACTAATTAAAGAATTCCAAGTGGTCTGTCCACTTCCTAGCATTCCCCCTGTTGTGCCGCTTCCAGATGTGTGTTTTCTTATTAAAGCATTTAATCGTTTACATTTTAGCATCATTGGTTGCCAGAGTTAATTTGCCCAAGCCTTCACTGATTGGTCTGAATGTAGCAATAAATAAGTGTCAAGCAACCTGTTGTTTCATCCTATCAATTTTTATGTTGCTGACCACAAAGCCCTCTAGTAGACATATTCATTCATTGCATAGTATTTTTTGATGAGCGGACATTTTCAGTGAATTAAAAAAATGGAATATTTTACTTATAATATTAAAGGAATTCTTGATGGAAATTAATGAATAATCTTTAAGGGGGAAAAAGGATGGATTTCATATCTGTGAGTAGCAAAATGATGTTAAGTTTAACTAGGGATGAAACAGCTGATTATTTTTGCCATTAATCGTAATTAAAAAAATTTGGTACTGTAAAGAATATTTTGTGTTAATATTCAGTCAAAACCCTTACATTTTCTTTTTTTAATAACAAAACATTATTTTGTGTTTACAATAAATAAATAACAAACAAAATGCATAATTCCTTTAATTTCTGGCACCTAAATGATAAATTCATTTATTCATTATCTTCCGCTTTATCCTATATTAGGGTCGCGGGGGGGTTCCCCATGCCCATCCAGGGGAGAACGTTTCGGGCGCTAGGCAGATACACCCAGGACAGGGCGCCAATCTATTGCTGGGCACACACTCACACACACAGACACACACACAAACACACTCTACATGGGGCAATTTGGAGAACTCAATTGACTTGACATGTTTTTGGACTGTGGGAGGAAACCGGAGACCCCGGAGGAAACTCCACCCAGAACATGGAAACTCCACCCAGATGGGGATTCGAACCGGGAATCCCTGGTGCTGAGAGGCGAACGTGCTAACCACTAAGCCACCGTGCCGCCTCTAAATGATAAATGATAAAGTTAATTATTGCACAATAATCGTAATAATAAAATAATTGCAGTAAATCATGCCAGGAGTTGTTGTTTAGTCCTGCCTATCGGCTTTTAATCCATTTCTTTGTAAAAACAGCTTTGTCTCTGTAATGTTAGTGGGTTTCCATTACCTTCCACAAGGTTCTAAGATTATGACTTAGCCATTTCAGATCATTAATCTTTTTCCCCTACTCTACATGATTCACTCATTAGTGCTTTGCTTTATGACCCATGTTTTCTTGTGATTCACCTCGAGTAAAAATGTCTTTCAATTTATTTTTAGTTAGTTAGGATAGTTGGGTTGTTTGCTCATGGGCATGAATATTTTCAATCAGCCACTTTTGTGGAGGGTAATGTTAGTCTTAATTTTTCTTTTAATGTCATCTGTCCAGATTGGTGTAAAACAAACTCCTTAAAGATGGTTTTGTCATCAACACATTTTAAGAGATATTCCTGTTCATGCACTAGTACACTTTTACAAATGTATGAAGATCAAATTTTAACTTTGAACTTTTTCCTTAAGAATATATATATATATATATATATATAGAGAGAGAGAGAGAGAGAGAGAGAGAGAGAGAGAGAGAGAGAGAGAGAGAGAGAGATAGAATATAGATAGATATTTTTTTTTGTTTTGTTTTGTTTACCGAAGCTTTGATATTTAGATTTAATCCACTTTCCGAAAGCAGATAATGATGGAACACCTGCAGGGCTGCGGCATTGTATCATTTAACATCATCGTCTTTAAAAAGAATCAGCTGAAAGCAGACACCATGAAGTACTGAAAACCATTAGCACACTGATTTTGTTTCACACCAGGCTGTTGAGCAGCACAGCATTTCCTACCCTGCCTGTAAGATTTTAATTTACCATTCTCTGTAAATATAAACTTTCAATAAACACAGCATACCACCTCGCAGGCACTTAGATGCAACATGATCTGTCTAAACCTCCACCCCTACAGTACAGGCCGTGATTTGCATAGCATGTT
>JAFMOD010000808.1:25956-37885 GCA_019802435.1 Corydoras maculifer | reverse complement strand
CAACAAACCCTAGCAAGTCCATGTTTACTCCAATACTTCTCTCTCTACTGGCTTCCTGCAGCTTCCTGCAGCATTCAATACAATGCACTGACTCTGGCCTACAGGACAATCTCTAAATCTGCTTCCTCTTACCTTAACTCTGTTTTGCAAAGACACACCCTGACTGGTTCACTCTGCCCTAGTGATGAATGTCGCCTGGTCCTACAACCTTAGCATGGTGCCAATTCTTAGTCCATATCCTTCACTTAAATAGCCTTCTTAACTATATTCTTTAAAATGCTGAGACATTTAGCTCAACGACAAAACAGAAGCAACTTAAGACACATCTCTTCCAGTGGTACTTAAAAAAGTTTAAAAAAATAAAATAAAATAAAAACTTGGGAAAATCTAGGCATTTAAAACCAGATTAGCTATTTATCATCATGATTCATAATACAGTAGCTTTTGTTTTTACACTTGGATGGAAGTGTTTGCTAAATGAGTGTGTGACTATGTGTGACTACATAAGCCTGTGCATTGTACTTGGTAATTTATGGCTTGGATACAACTGCTTGACCATGGAAACCCATTCCATGAAGCTCTCTGCACAATTTTTTTTTTTTAGGAAATCTGAAGGCAATATGAAGTTTGGAGTTTTGTAGTGATTGCCTATGCTGAAAGTTGGTGACAATTGACTGTACAATATTTAGGAGCAAGGAAAATTCATGACTGGATTTGGTTGCACAGGCGACATCCTATTACAGTTCCACGCTGAAATTCACTGAGCTCCTGAGAGCGACCCATTCTTTTCTGACCTGTTTGCATGCCTAGGTGCTTAATTTTATTTTATACACCTGTGGCCATAATGTGATTTGAAAACCTGATTCCAATATATTTATCCATTCAGTTATTCATTCATTATCTCCCGCTTTATCCTCTATTAGGTTCGCGGTGGGATTCCCCATGCCCATACAGGGGAGAACATCTCGGGCGCTGGGTAGATAGACCCAGAACAGGGCGCCAATCCATCGCTGGGCACACACTCACTCACACAAACACACTCTATATGGGGCAATTTTGAGAATTCAATTGACTTGTTTTTGTTGTTTTTGGACTGTGTGAGGAAACCGGAGAACCCGAAGGAAACCCACGCAGACACGGGGAGAACATAGAAACTCCACCCAGGTGGGGATTCGAACTGGGAATCCCTAGCGCTGAGAGGCGAACGTGCTAACCACTAAGCCACGTGCCGCCTATATTTATCCAGTAAAAAAAATTATATATATTCATTCATTCATTATCACTTGCTTTATCCTCTATTAGGGTCGCGGTGGGGTTCCCCATGCCCATCCAGGGGAGAACGTCTCGGGCGCTGGGCAGATAGACCCAGGACAGGGCGCCAATCCATCGCTGGGCACACACTCACTAACACAGACACACTTTATATGGGGCAATTTTGAGAATTCAATTAACTTGATCCATGTTTTTTGACTGTGGGAGGAAACCGGAAAACCCAGAGGAAACCCTTGCAGACACGGGGAGAACATGGAAACTCCAACCAGATGGGGATTCGAACCGGGAATCCCTAGCGCTGAGAGGCGAATGTGCTAACCACTAAGCCACTGTGCCGCCTAAAATAATATATATATATATTAAAAATGTTACATTTTGTACTGATAATTCAGCTCAATATCCAAATGTTCTGACTGACTGGGATATTCCATTAAAAGATTTTGTTCTCATTCCTAATGGCATAACTATATTATAGGACAACAATTACAAAATTATTTGTGCATGGTGCTAAAATTATGAATAAAGATTTACATTTGATTATTTAGCTGACACTTTAATCCAAGATGGCATACTTACAAGTATTCGAACTTGGTTGGGGTCAGAACACAGGGTTGTCAATTCAATCATTATTTAATAGGTAAGTCTGTAGGGCTGGAACCTGAAATATTTTTACATTTATTTTGTTGGTAATTTATAAACCAATATAAATTATAAAAAATCCTTGCATTTGTTGTTGAGATACCAGTGTTCTTGGCACCAACAACTAACCAATTTAAAATCACCTCAATATGCTTCCTAATTTTGTTATTATTGGTGTTATACATTATTCGCTGATCTGGTAATTCTTCAATTACTAGACTTATAGGTTATCCTAATTTTGCTCAGTGACTAGATGTCGGGAAAGAGTCAAAAAAGTTTTTAAAACTTAGAAAACATTAGAAAAGTTTTTTCTGACTTGATATTGCAATGCTTAAAAAATATATTTTGGTCATGTTTGATTTCTTCTGTATCTTAAAAATAACATTTTTTGTTTGTTTGTTTGTTTTGTGTCTTATTTATGTAGCCCAAACTGCCCCAAAGAGGCAGGTGTTTGTCTCTTTTTAGATATAAGCTTCTTTTTATTTAACAAGGTTCTTGCTGAGAGTTTTGATTTATGTTTTGCTGTTTGATAAACAACCTTGTTTTCATCAAATATACAGCTTTGATCATCTAATCTCTTATTTTGGTGATTATGAATCAATTGAATATAAACAATATGGGAAAATTTGCCTAAATAGATATTTTCTTTTAATCTGTAGTATACTGTCATATGCCTTCTATGATCCATTTTTTTATTAATTCAAAATGAGTGTAGAAGACATTATAGCCTGTAAAACATAAAACACAATGTATTTGGCAAATCCAGCTGCCTGGTGCATGTTCTTTGAAAAAATAAACCATTAAACATTTAAACACTGCAACAGTCCAGAATCTGACAATGTCTCAGATGTCCTTCGTTCCTTTCTGTGTGGAGGTTGCATCTCCTTCCCCTACCTGTGTTGGTTTAGTAAAGAGACTGTATTGATTCTATAACAATTTCACTTGTAATTGTTCTTGTCAGAAAATAACAATTGATGATGTCCAAAAATTGAGCTCTAAAATTAACAATCAAGGTTCTAAATCTCAGACATTTTTAACCTTACCGTACTAACACACAGTATCCACAAGCTGCTTTGAGCAAATGTCAAAAACAAAAGTAGTTAATGCCCACAAGATGGATTGCCATTTGTCCTTCATGCTTTTGTCTGTGTGTCCCTACTTGTGTCCCCCATGTGTTCGGTATGTGTGTCTGTACATGTTTTATTCTGATTTGTTTACTTATTGTGTGTTTCTGGTTGATTTTGCTTGATTTTTATCCCTGTCATGAATGATGTAAATGAAGCCTCTCCCCCACTGTGCGCTAACCAACGAGATCATATATTTTAATGAGCTGTATAATAGTTTTTAACCTGTATCATTAGAGCCAGATACACTGTGGCCTGCACTTTTGCCTTGCAAAAGGGGAAAACTATTTCTTAATTATGCTATGTGGCAAGAGGGTCACGAGCACGGGTGTGTAGCTGCCTGTGTACCAGAATTATCCGGCCATTAAAATATTCACGAGGGATTTGGCCCCTCAGCCCCCAAGACATGCGCACATAGGCACACACACAATTTTCTCGATCACCCACTGAATCTATTGTTACCTCATCTTTCTCTAACAAGCTGTGTTGTCGATCAACAAGGCCATTCATGCTTAGGAAAAAACTCTAAACTGCATCACCAGTAAAGAAAAGTGATATCGGGAGGAATAAATAAAGCACCATGTCACTAAGAAGATGTATAGCCTGAATTAGAACCAGCCCCAAATTTAATCTGCACTGCAGCTTTAATTACAGACTTTGTTGTTAGCTTTGCCAGTATTTTTCATTAATTTGTGTGGTGTGAATTAGCAATTTGTTAATTTAACAGATGTGTTAGAGATGCTGTTGGTTTAAATGTATGGCTTCTTTTTTATTTTATTCAGAAGTTGTTGTGTTTGGCTTCAGACCATTTTTCCTTATTACACTTGCCTAATGTCTGAATATAAAGTCTGCAATAAATTTACTGACAGAACAAATACTATTAATTGCTGCTTGGGGGACAATAATATGGCTATAAAAGCAGCTGTTATATTAATAGGCTCGTCATTTCAAAGTAGCAGAATTGTGGTGGAGGATGTAGGGCTTTACAGGAGACAAGGTTAAAAGGTATTTGGCAACGATTCTCATGATAATCTTTTCAGAAATCTTATATGACCTCAATGCCAACACAAACGCCAACTGGGCCCTTGTGAAATATTTAGCATCTCCCTTCATGAATACCAATAGGCCACAAATTGGAACCTATAGCAGGTGACCCGTTGACTAAGCCCGGGGTGCAGGGGCCTCAGCAAGCTTCTAATTATCACAGCTGCTGCATCACCATGAAGGACAAGTGGAAAAATAATGCAACTGGTAAACGTCACTTTTTTCTTGTGACCTGTCTCTTCACCGAACAAAGGTTTAAATAAGAAAAATGTACTCCCTAATAAGATATTTTGCTTACACTGTTCAGGGTTACACATTCCGGAGCAGGAAATTTAAGATGATTCATTATAACTTAATATATCCAGATTGTCCAGGCAGCCAAGTTCGTACCCTAACAAGATTTCCCAGAAAAAAACAATTACACATGCCATTAAAGTCTTTATCTTTGCAATCCTACCAAAAATATTCTGTTGGCATAGACTCACAATAATGGACAAACAATACAAGGACTATATACAAAAGACTATAGAAGGAATAAACAGAAATCACTATGAAATTATAACCTAATTGCATTATTTCATTGTGATTTCTGTTTATTCCTCGTATATTCTGTGTGCTGTCTTGTTGATTTTAGTGCGCATCATGTCATACATGTGTGCACTTACCAAGACATATTCTTGGAATGTGTAACGTACCTGGAGAACTATAGTGGTTCTGATTCTGAAGAAACGAGAGTTTGTAAATTTGTTATCTCAGTTGATCTCAAAATGCTACCTCTTTCAGTAATGTACTAAATGAGTTATAATTGCTTACTCTGCTGTTACAAAACCAAGCCACACATTGATAGTAAACATTTTTAAATTTTTGTGTTAGGGAATGGTAAAACGTAAGCTCCTATATATTTTGCATACAAAATAAAAAAAAGCAAAAAAAAAAGAGTGCTACATGTATTGTGCCTTTGGATTTTAAAAAAAAAATGCTAAAAATAAATTTCTTATCCTTGAACACTATTTATTAATGCAGTGTGTGTAGCTTGTGATCCCAAACCCTCATTAGGGGGGCAGCCCTAGAACTGACTAAGCTGTTCTTAATTCTACATTTGTTTTCAGTCATTTAGCTGACACTTTTATCCAAAGTCTTTTACGCAGCCCATTCCATCTTAGGTACATGCATACTATATTATAGTATGTATTTGTAGTTAACCTCTTTCACAACATATGTTTTGCAAGACCTTGTTCCTTGACAACTGAATTCTGAAATGAAATTTTCTTTCTAAAACTTGATTTTTCCATTTAACCATTTATTTTATATTCGTTACATATCTTACATTTTCACCAAGCTGTCTTTTTCCATACAGGGCCATTGCACTTTGTCTGCTTATAATTGAAATTAGTTAGCAGAAGTCTTCATTCTCTGTCCCCTGTGCCTGTCCACCATTTCCCTGCACTGAAGCTATTAGTTATGCCTGGCCTGTAAGTAGCGAATCAGAGTCTGGGACCCAGGGGAAATGAATTTGGCGGGAAATCAGTGCAGCAAGATTTAATTATTGCGCAGGGACCTTTTCCCCTTCCCGGCTTGCCGAAACTAGGAAGAAAAGAAAAAAGGGCACATAGCGCTGCGTCTAAATCCACATGGCACGTGTCTCCTACTCCCAATTTGCAGCGATAAGCCAAGCAATTACCTTTTTATTGATTTTTCATCACCACAAATTTGAAGTTAACCCTCCACTCCTTCTCTATTTTGAAATGATATGGAAGGTGATTAAGCTCTCCAATGACACACACACATCCACATACACACCTTTTTTCCAGTTGAAGAGGCATGTCCTCTCTCTTACTAACCCACATGACCTGGCTTGTAAAGAATTAGTGTGATGCTTTTCTGCCTGTTAGTTTGCAGTAATTTTAGGTGTTTTTCTATGTCATGTAACCTTATCAGATAGTAGGTTTTTATGTGGAATTACTCCTTATTTCGAAAGTAAGGGGTTGTTATGTAACAAAGGATTTAAGAGTGAATTTGGGGAAATTTTTAAATCCTTGTTTGAGGGCCAGAATATTGGTGTAAGACACCTGTGGTCAAGTTGTTCTTTAATCTTATTGATTGTTCTTTTGTAAATAACAAAAATATTGTGTTGAATTCCTATGGTGTCAAAATAGGTCCTAAAGTTTTTAGAACCAAAAAACAGTATCCATAACCAATAAATGACATAAAATGACACCAATAAAAAATTGGGTGGGGGTGGGAACCATTTTGGAAAGTGCATACCCAGTTTGGAAAGTGATCAAGCGGCCAACACAGTTAATCTGTGTGTTTAAGTTTTCTAATATCAGCTATATTTAACGGTTATGTATTTTAGTAATCCACAGTTTATCATAGAGGCTTAGTCAGACTACTAACTGGTTAAACTAGGTAAAGTGTTAACTTCTCACAATAGTTTTTAGTGAACATTACCTGTAGCACATGGCTCTCTGCGTAAAACTATATTGGATATTCGGGTAGTGCAGACAGTCTTTTCAGAAAACGCTGCTGATTTTGTTAAAAAATTTCATGGTTTGTCATGTGAATTTTTTACTACATCATCTAACATATGCCCACACCAAGTTTGAAGGATCTGTTGTGAAGTTACGATTACCTTGTTACATGTTGTAATTATTACTGATTTATTTTAGAAACTCTTATGTTTATTACATTTAATAAGGTTATTTCACTCTTTAAATTTTGTTTAATTTCTAAAATATCATATGACTAAACAGAAAGATTTACACATCTTTTTAGGTGTTTTCATTTTCCTTGAGTTATCATCAGTTCTTCATCCATGACTCTACCGAGGCACTGAGGCTATGGCTATGAGACTACTTGATAGAACCTGAATTTCTATTGGACTTGCAGTCCTAAATGTACATGTATAGTTTTCCATTTGTTAAATACAGACATCTGATCACTACACAATCTGTACATGGCTGTCCTACACTGTCGATGCTGCCCAGCCACTCAAAAAGGATGAGTCCTCCACTGAACCTTGGTCTTCCCAAAGTTTCTTTCTTAAAATTACAACATAACAGGGAGTTATTTCTTGCCACTGTCACTTCAGCTTGATCTTTAGTGGTTTAAAGGCTTACACTGTAAAGGTGCTTTGTGAAAATGTAATATTGTAAACAGTGCTATATAAATAAATGACTTGAACATGAACCAGATTTAAGGACAAGCTATAACGAAATTTTGTTTTAAAACCTCACCTAATTATACTACTGTAAAATATCCTATGTAGTTTTATGCAATGAGCTATGTGTAAATGTGCTACATTAGGAGTATTTCAAGACGTGATTGAGCTTGGTAACCTTCACTAAATGTTGATGTGGGATGTTAACAATATACCTAGATTAAGCAGTTAGTAGTCTGACTTTAAGCCTCTATGACGAACTGAGGATTACTAAAATACATATCCGTTAAATACGGCTGATATGAGAATGCTTCACATGAAAAAAAAACACACAGCTTTCCTGTGTTTGCTGCTTGGTCATTTTCCTAACAGGGCTCGCTTTCCCTGATGTAGCAAAATGTGTAGTATGAGCTGTATCGGCTTAAATCCAGCAGCCAATGACTGTCTATATCCCCCCCCCCACCCATAGCCATTGAAAGGTAACAGACAGGTAACAGGCAAATAACGGGCTGAAAAGCATTAAGTTTGGGCTGTATAAAAAGAGAAGAGAAATATAGAATCTGGTGTCTGCCCCCCTGGGTATTTAACAGCTCCTATAGAACCCTGTCTTTGGTTTATAAAAACAGGAATGTGTAACAAAGTCAGCACATGACAGATGTTGTGCCATATTTAAACTATGCCTTTTTGGCACCAACAATCATTCCATGCTCAAAGTCAGTTATAGGACATAACCAGCTAATGTTTTAAACATTTTAAACATCGCAACTGGGAAAAGCTTGTTGTGATGTTTAAAATGTTTAAAACATTAGGTGATCACATGCTGTCACATTATTGATTGAGCTCCTGTGACCCGACCTCCTCTGCTCTCGACATGGGCTACATCCACACCAATACAGATTTGCTTCCAGACAGGTGTTTTAGCTCCACATAAGAATCAATCAGCATCCAGACTAAAATGTCTAGAATCGCATATCACATGGTCATTTATGTACATTAGGCACACGGATGCCATTTACTGAGAAAGAGCTGCATTTGGTTGTTTAGTGACTGAATAAACAATGGAGGATATATAAATCAGGAAAATCTACATCATGAATGATCACATCCAGTCCGAAAACAAAAGTACGTGTCTGCTTGAGCATTTTTTTTATTTATATTTATACAGGATTTATACAAAAATGGTATTCCTGCCATTTTAAATCTGTCAGCTTTTTTGAAATCTAATGTAATGGGTTCATACCCAAACACTTGGATAGTTAGGATCTTAAATCTGACAAAAGTTCTGCATTTTTAAATAAAACCATATTAGTGTAACTGTAGCCATAAACAAACAAAGTCGCTTCTGCAATGTTTACTAATGCATGCATGCGGTCATCTGATGCCGATGGACGAATGTGCTTGTAGTTCTTTCTGTATGCTGATTTTGTTGTAATCTGTGATGAAGTCTATTTATGCTTGAAGCTTTCATTGGGGTGAGTTTGTATTTATGGTGTGGGAAAAGGTTCCTCAGGGATAAGTGTTAAAAGCTGTGTGGGTGGTGGGCTCATTCACACCTCATCAAGAAGTGGCTGGTGGTCCTACTAAGGTAGGCAACTTCTGTGACTTGGTGTCATTTTGGGATATACTGGGGGTTAAGGGTCATTCAGCGGGTAACCAACATGGCATATGTTAAATGTCATTCAGCAAGTAACTCTAGCTCGTTTTCTCACTGCACTTTTCACCTTTTCAATCACAGCAGCCATGTTTAAACCCACTCCAGTGCACTGTATAATGGTTTTCATGATAGTATAGAGTGTAGCTAAAACATTTATTAAACCTTTCTGTATTTTTGTAAATTAGATTTTATTTCTTCATTAGATCGTTATGCAAGTACTAATGTTATATATATATATATATATATATATATATATATATATATATAATAACTTTATTAACAAATATACAACAACATTATTTGGTTAGTAACTACATTACTTAAAATGATATTTCAATCGTAAATGTGTACCTCTTGTATTATAAGTCAATTTCAAGGTAAAAATAAAATGCCAGGTGTTACTTAAACAATTCATTGCTGATCAGATGTGAGTTGTCCTTTCTAAAAGCAAATAATGATAATAATTAATAAATAAAACTGATCTATCAGTAACTGATTTTTTCAACAACTTTATGAAAGTATAAAGTAAGGAATGTCGATGATGCTAATCAGACTGAAAAATGTTACAACACTATCTCTAAAAGCTTGCTCTCCATGAATATTCATTCATTAGATGTATGGAGAAAATGTAGGACCTTCGTTACCCATTTCAAGAGCGCTACGCCAATAATTATCAATTCAAAACAGGTGTTTAAGCATCTGAGGTTAGTGTCCGATTGCATCAAAGAGAAAATAACAATGAACAACAATGCTTAAAATTAAACACAACTATATATGTTATTTAATTTTTTATATATTATCATTATTATTATTATACTTACAATAATAGTAAATCATTTAATTATAGTTGTAATATTGTCAATTTATTAATAATCATTTCATAACAATAAACAGTGCTTTGCTTGGTCATAGAATATGAAACATTCAGTAAATTTGTTTTACTGTTTATATTAATTAATTTGCAGTTTTTTTTTTTTGTTTTTTTTTTTTTTTTTAAATCTGTAATGTTGTTGAAGTCCATTGATGTTCCAGATAAGCCTTTACAATTATTTAAAAACTGTTATTTGTTTGTTTGCTTCGAAAACCTTGGTTAAATTTTGCTGTTTCCAAATTTAAAGATACTTTTTTAAAGTATTTTTGTTCACCTGGCCAAATTGATTAAACAGTTGTTATTCAAACCTGTCCAAATTCAATGTTTGCGCTTTATCCCAGTTATGTCCCCATTATGTGTCGTTTTACATACACTATATATGCACAGACATTTCAGGACACCTACATATTATACTTATGCTTCTACGACATCCATGTTGAGTTGTTTCCCCATCAACGACTTTAATACTGTTCAATCTCCTTTCTTCAAGATTTTGCGTGCCATTGTTGAACGGGCAAAAAAATGCCTGTTCATGAGGTCAGACAGTGATGTTGAATGAAAGAGCCTAGCTCTTCCTTCTGATTCTCCTTTCTACCTTTCTTCTTTTCTAAGGTTGAGATCAGGGGTCTGTGAAGACTAGTTAAGTTTTTAAGTTTTGTGCACTGGGACACAGCCATGATGGAACATCAATACATTAAAGTGATCTGTTTTGCCTACTGTATTTATGCACAGAGGTCTTTGTCTTCCACATTTAACCCCTCTGTACAGTGAAAAACACACAAATACACACACAGAGTAAAGTGAGTATACGTGCCCGGAGTGGTGAGAAGCTTTATAGGACCATCCCCAAACTGCTTGAAGTCTAAATACAGTAGTCTAAAATTCCCGTTTGAGTTCTTGAGTTCTTCATCCAATGATTTTGAGGTTTTTCCGTAAGCCTTTTGTCCATATAGTGTATGAACAACTGATGATATAATTTTTTTTTCACCTTTTCCGCTGGTATCAATCTGAAGTTGATCCAATGTGCTGACCTGTATTACATTTAGTCATTTAGTAGATGCTTTATAACTTACAAATTTTGTAATTTACAAAAATACTAACCATACAAAAACAGTTGTATAATATCCTCTTATGTTGCACTTTGTTGTTATTTGAGGGTATGTTAGCTCTGTGATTAGAATGTTGAGCTATCAATCAGAAGGTTGTGGGTTCAAATGCCAGGTCCACTGAAAGTATCAATGTGGGTCCCTGAGCAAGACCCTTAACCTTCATTGCTTCAGGTTTTTAAAACCAATTCTGTCTTCTTATCCCAACTGAGTTGAGATATTTGTAAGTTTCTTTGGATAAAAATGTGTGCTATTTGCACTTCTATTTGATGCTAACAGCATTTTGTTGTCTTGCACCAATGACAATAAAGCTGAATCAATCAATAATCAATCAATCAAAGTGTGAGAACAGTATTTATCAGTTAATAATCAGCCAATGAATGTCTCACTCTCTCTCTTTATATATATATATATATATATATATATATATATATATATATATATATATATATATATATATGTGTGTGTGTGTGTGTGTGTGTGTGTGTGTGTGTGTGTGTGTGTGTGTTTTGAGATTTTTCATGAAAATGCTTAATGTCTCAACATTACGGACAGAATTATTCCACCATTTAACAGTGATGAGCAATATGGTGTAAGAATTAGAACCACAGTGAGGTTGAAGCACCAGGTGACATTCATCACTAATAAATAGCTTTCGCTTTATAGGCAGTCTATCAGCTACTTTACTTGCACATGGGTTAATGCAGATATTTAGTGACTGCATATTGGTAAACTGGTAAGTTGAAGTTCATATATAACTGATTTAAACATTAGCTCTCACACATACTGCACCTCTAGCTAATAAGGTAGGTTTAACATTTCATTGCATGGCTGTATATACAGTGATTTATTCAGTATCTGAAAACTGTAGCTGCATGTCTGAGGGCAAGTTACATTTAATGTATTCATATTGTGATCCATGTCAAATCTTTAAATATTAGGTGTTTGCTATGTTGAGCTTTCAACTCAAAAGCCATGTGGTAAGAACAGCTGTCTTGTAAGAGGATATTATTACTTGTTCCTTTTTTCTGCTCAGTAAACTCCAGCTGCACTAATGTT
>JAFMOD010000808.1:0-19088 GCA_019802435.1 Corydoras maculifer | reverse complement strand
TCCGGGTGGATGTCAGTGGTTCGCTGGGATAAATCATTAGATGGAAGGTTATTGGAAATGCAGTGGAATAAAAGAGCGAAGAAGCCAGTAATTGCCTTAAAGCTCAGACTACAAAGCCTCACTCTGGCTTTTACAAGGCCAGCCGGCAACAAAAGGGCCGTAATTTATGAGCTCAGCGTAAAAGAATAGCATAATTGCATTAAAAATTAATCCTAATGAGGTCCAAAATGGGGAAGGTGGTTGTTATGAAAGTTTGTATTCATCTTCTCCGGCTTAAATGATGGGCTGGTGGCTTGATTAATGGCTTAATTTCTATCAATTAGCAGGCAAAAAGATTCTCCACTGAGACTGGGGGGCTCAATTGCGCATTGAATTACATATCCTGGCCTGGTGCAAAGAGGGTAGAGGAGAGGGCTGGAGCCGTGTGTGTGTGTGTGTGTGTGTGTGTGTGTGTGTGTGTGTGTGTGTGTGTGTGTGTGTGTGTGTGTGTGTGTGTGTGTGTTTCTGGTTTGCAAGCCTGTATGGTGATACAGTTTAAAAACACAACACAACTGACAGTGTTTGAGCTTCTTGAATTCAGTACTGGTTTCCCTTTACAGCCTCTCTTTCATTTCTCTGGATGGTTTTTTTTTATTTATTTATTTTTTTGTCTCCTGTCTTTCATCTTTAGGCTCCGCGACATCATTAAGCCTCGTTTACTGCCTTTCTCGGTGCCTAATTGAAGTTCATGACATTCTAAAGCCTCTATGAATTTACCGTCATTTGTGACCAAGTGCCTGATGATCGTGCTGTTACTCCACTTTATTTATTTATTAATTTATGTACTGCAAGAAGAGCTGCTATAATTGAGTTTCAAAAAAATAATGTGCTCAATTAAGGCAATTAATCAAATAAGGCAAAGTTTTCTATATCATTTCTTTTGCAAACTTAGTACATCCTACAATGTGATTCCATCACACTATATGAAGAAAAATTGCCTACACATTACACCCCTAGAAGCTTTAATGGTACCTTATTTTAAGTTGGTCCCATCTTTGCAGCGTTAGGTCAGTTTGTTAGGTCAAACATGATTTTGGTTCACATTCTCTGTTATAGCTAATTTGAAATGTGTTCAGTGGGCTTAAGCTCAAATTTCTCTGTGAGCAAAGTTCTTCAAGTTCTTTCACATCAAAGTCATACCCAAATGTCATGAACCTTGGTTTTTCATTGGGTGCAGTGCTGACATCAAAGGGCCTTCACCATGCTGTTTACGAAAAGTTGGAATGATAAAATTGTGCAACATGCATGACTACATGCTTGACTTTATGAACCTTTGATACCAGAATGTTTAATTTAATGGTAGTGTGTGCATGTTTGCGTGAAGCTTATAAACATGTAAACCTGCATAAATTTGACAGAAATTTTACACAAATGACAGAACAAAAATGGACTTAATCAGTTATTAAGGACAGATGTTCTAACATTTTCCAATTAGCATTTTTAAAATCATAGTATAATTTAAGATTCATTATTCCAACAATAATTGCAAGCTGTCCTGACCCAGATACAGTAAATTATGAATATTTTGTCTTATTATGTTCAAAAACCTAATCAATTTTTACTTGAAATCAATGTACAAATATTGAAAATTTAAAAACAAATGCTAGAATAGAATGTTATGATGGGCCACCATCATCATATTAGTGACACAAGTGTAGTGTGCTTCTGGGCAAGAACAATTACATTTTTGACCAACAGTAAACAAACTAGCTACCATAGCATCTTTTATATAAATTTAATCAGTGGAGCTAATTTAAAAAAGGTGTATAAGCTTTCTGCTTTTAAATTATGTCAGAATTTATGTTAAGCAAAATGTTTTTTTTTTTGGCAAATTCTTGTACAAAAACATCACAGTCCTTCATATAAGGGTCGAAGTTGAAGGAAGGTCACCGGTTCAATTCCCGGTGCCAACAAGGACTATAGCTGAAGTGCCCTTGAGCAAGGCACCTAAATCCAATTGCTCCCCGGGCACCATGTACAAGGCTGCCCACTGCTCCGGGCACGTATGATCACTTCACAAGTGTGTGTATGTATGTAGGTGTGTTTCACTGCATGGATGGGTTAAATGTGAAGGACAAATTCCTCTGTGTGTAAAGCACAGTAGGCAAAATAGATCACTTTAATCAGAATATAATTGCAGATTTTGTGGACATTGTGGACCATGAATAATGTTTATTTATTAGATACAAAGCTAACTTGTTTTTGCTGATATTATGTACAAAAGGGGTATTGATTTATTTTGTTGAATAGTTTTTATGATATTCAATATTAATTGATAACCATTCAGTTTCTAAATAATGTTACATCAGACAGACATTTTGACTTAGACCAGAAGTCCACCTCACCATTAGACCGAGAGAAAAGACAGCATAAATAAGACTTAACTTTAGAGCATGTGGTAAACATCTCCTGATTTCTTATTTGTTTATGTAAATATGTTGTGATTCATGTTTTTTTCAGAAGAAAATTCTTATATGGTATTTTTAATCATATTATTTCTCATAGGAAACATCCTACAGATAACTTTTCTTTATGGATGTCCCTGGATGTTTGGAATTGGTTATGAATAATATCAACGAAACAGAAGAGTGGATTCAGACTTTTATTATTTTAAAATGGCAGATTACCTCAGTTAGTTTGGTCATTAACCCAAAATTTGTTAGGAAGTTATTTTTGTAGATGTTTCACACCTTGTTGTCTAACCTGTTAAAGATTGATGAGTGTGTTCTGTAAAGACATGGAACGTCCACTTGTTGGCAGAATTGGTTTTTCTGTATTTTGCTGTATTGATCTAAATTCACAAAAGCTTTTTAAAGAAAGAATGTCCTTAAAATATAAAGTTTAAAATAATGTTCAAAAATGCAATTTCTGAAAACAATTCAAACAAAGCATAATCACTTTCTATATAAGATTTTTATTTTGAGGAGGAGCATCAATTTTTTATGTAGGCTGTGTTGCAATTTACAGCTCATGAAAAACACTGTGAAGTACATTTTACATTTCTCTAAAAAAAAAAAAAAAAAAAAACAGCAAAACAGGAGTGACGTTAATATCTATTTAGAAATGTTATTTGTTTAAAATATACTTTTCTATGTATATTTTACATTTTACATATGTAATATGTATATTTTATGTTGCATTTTTATTATAGTGTTTGCTTTGTATTCTTTTAAAACATTTTTAAAACATATTTTTTAGACTTTAACATTTTGATCATTCTTGACACTTACCATGTCAACATCTCAACAGTGTAAGACTATTGTATTTGCGAAAACGAGAACACGGTGTTTACGAGAATAACACAAAAATGAAGAAAAGAAGATGCGTTTACGATTTTTCTGCAAGCACTTTAATGAATCCTATTTTTGCACGTTTGTGAGTGTGTGTAGTTCATGTCGGAGTTTTGTTTAAATTAGGAAAAAGCAATACATATAAAAAAATATTTTGTAACCAATTACTGTATAGCTTCATTAAACACAAAGCAAAACCTCAACATAATTATGATCAGCTTAACACTGAGACATGACCATGTGCTCACATTAATTCTTACACATTACTGTAAATGCTGTAATCTGTGATTATAGATAGACCTTTTTTAAAGGGTGGACTTTGTAGGACTTTCTAGGACAGTCTTGAGGTAGTTGGTTGTTCAACACCTCCCTCTCCTGGCCATTTGTTGCCAACCCTGCGAGCAGTATTGTATTTGTGTCTTTATTTCATCTATTGCATGCTTTAGATAAATACAATTTTAGTGACTATAATTTACTGATTCTACTTTTGTTATTGTTAGGGTTGGGTGAGGTTGCCTGTAAATGCATCTTCCTTTGTCTTTGTATGGCAAACTGCTTCCAGGAGTCATTCATTGATCGTAGTTTCCATACTGGACTATAAAAGTTTTGATTATTCAGATTTGTTTTAATTGTTTTATTTACACATACCCAGAAGCTTGTCTGCAATTTATAGTTTTATCCTAAGGTTATGAATAAAAGTCAGAAATTGCAGACAAATTGCTTAGGCCTTATTTGTTCAGCCTTGCTGGTACATACCTCTGTTTAAAATTATGTCTTGTTTGATTTTTTTTTTTCTTTTTTTTTTTTTGTCCTTCTGAATTCCTCTATGCTCTTCTTTTCCCGTGATCAAAGTCAAAACATCTCTCAGCCCAGCTAATGCAGTGACAATGGACTCAGGCCTCTAAATTAATTTTCTGGATAATGTGTCAATATTAAATATCAACTTTGACCTGGCCTTGTGCTGACGGCGGCTGGCATCGGCCTCTCTCCGGCAGCCTTATTGATTTTCCTGCGTCTGCGCCTGGCCCTGGCCCCCTCTCTCAAAGTCCATTATTTTTGATTTTCCTATGAAATACATATCTTTCCCTACTGACATCTGACAAACAGCATATGGAAGTCATTTTATATACCAATAACGTGTTTGTCAAAAAGCATCAGACTTTAATGGAATCCGGACTCAGGGATGGGTTGTCATCGATACGGACGGGCTCACTGTGCTTGCTATATCAGTTATTAAAATATACCACGCACACACTTGTGCCAATACACACTAGCTGACATGGATACCAGGACTCACACACACATTGTGGATTAATAACAGTTATTGAGAGGATTTAGGCTCTAGACTGCTGTCATGTGAAGGACAGGCCACTGGCTGCTTTAGGATATTATGGCATTAAAAAAAAAAAAAAAAACTGCAGTCCTACCACACTCTTAAAGTAATGAGCACTGTTTTTGGACGTCTGTTTTCTCTCCAGTACGCTCACATTACATTACCCACTGCACTGCTGAACATTGCCCATTATTTTGCCCTGGCTATCTGGGCTAATTTTCGATCTTATACATCAGCATGTATTTCTATGGTGTAAATAGATGAGTTACTGTTTTTGCTGACACTTGCATAGAACTCTACTCTGTCAAAATGCTCTCTTTTTAGCACTACTAGGTTAGAATATACAGAACCTTAGTTTACTGGACAGATGTGAGTTTTATGAGGAATTCAACTTTTCTACATGTCTTGTATAACTGGTATAATTGTAGTATATATAATTTTCTTCGGATCGGATAATGATCAGGTTTGATAATTCTTCAGTGTAGCTAGTTTTTTTGTAACTACTGACTTGTGTTGTGCTCTTATTTACAAGTCGCTTTGGATAAAAGCATCTGCTAAATGACTAAATATAAATGTAATTATTTTAAGAATTTTAAAGAAGTAGTATGAACAAAATAATATGTAGTAACGAATGGATTCAATATGGACTATTGTATTTTTTCTATATGTTCCTTTTTTATGATGGATGGTAACACAGGACATCATGAAAATGTTTGTTGTCTTATGAGACGGACTGCTAAGGGAGATTTTTTAATGACTTAGCACCATCATTCTGTGTCCCACAGAACGTATCTTATTAAAAAAATAATGCAAGTTTAGGTGGTATGGCTGTTTCCTTGTAATTTTACCATTCATGGGCTATCGGCTGTTAAAGAATGCAAATAGACTGTTGCTCGGTCAGCTTTAGCCTGGCCTTGAGAATGTCTATTTTCCATTATCCTCTTCACCACAGAATGGCAGTCTACGTGCTCTGAAGCGCCGTGGCAAGCGGATAATGGGAGATGTGTAAACGGCATGTTTATGGGAGCCTGATTTTTCGGCTGCCACTAAGCACATAAAAGCCAGAGCACATATTCATTTATTCATTAAACAAGCAGAGCGAGAAGATGTGTCATGACAGTCAGCGCTAATGGGTGGAATTAATTCCTCTCATTAGCACGCCTGTGCGTGCACGAGTGTGCATGTGTGTGTGGAAGATCTGCAGCAGATGTGCGCGTGTGTTCTGAAACTAGACAGGGTATGTTTGTGGGTCTTTAAATCTGTGCGTTAGTGTCGTTTTTGTCCTAAGATGGGATAAAAGCAGATAGATTTATTAAACCGCATGCCCTGCGGCACCTACAAGCGCTGAGGAGCGCAGCTGTCCTTTAGATTGATGGATAGATAGATGGATGCATAAACGGAGAATGGAGGCAGAAATGCTATTGATTGGCATATCATCTGACAGGTGAACCAAAACCAAATTACTGTTATTGTTTTCCTCTTTTTTCTTTCCTACACTCAAATAAGGAAAACTAGAAGCTTTTCCCACCACTTTCATTTATTTTTCACATTGAAAGGTATACACAGTGATTTTTTTTTATTATAGTCTTAATAATTGACCAGATCTACTGTAATGCTAAAATGGTTTCTTTGAATTACAGCTACTGTGTGTCTTTAGTTTGCTGTAAGAAATCTAGTTGGTATCCTGCTCCTAATGTTGGAGATGCAACGAGTTGACGTTTATCAAATTGTGCTTCATTTTACTGCCCTTGCTAGTTTGACCTCCCCTCTGACCTCCTCTCCTTATCCCTCCCTTTCTTGTCTTGCAGAGGAGCTCTCTCTTGCCGAGCAGGTAAGGCGGATAAAGGACATTGAGGCCATCGAGAGCGACTCCTTTGTTCCTCAGGCTTTCAAATCATCCCGGGATGCCACTAAGGTGCACTTTCCTCCCTCTTCTTCAGTCTCACTCCTTCTCTCTCTCTGTTTTCTGTCTTTTCATTTGTTTCATATTTTACCTCATCGGCGTGATTAAATTTACCACTCGCTGTTTTTCATACCATCTTCGGACAAACGGAATCATTCCCATTCAATGCTGTTTGCGGGCTGGTTTATACACAATAGGGGCAACGTAAGTTTGAAAAGCCAAGTGTCCGAGTCACTCCTGCAGAAGTCCTGACTAAAGCCTAATGCTCATTCCTGAATCCAATTAGCAACTAAATCTTTACATCATCAGCCAGGACCAAATAAAAGAGGGACAGTATAGCCTGGAATGATAGATTACCAAGAGGATGAGAGATGATTTGTAGCCTATATGTATATACAGACTGAAAATGAGAAAAAATCTATTTATTTGAAGTACATTTATTCTGTGAAATATAAAATTCCTCACACAAAAGTCATTCTTTTTACTAACACTACATAACACAGTTAATGGCAAATTGTAATATATGTATTGTCATAAAACTATGATTCAGACTATATATCAGATGAAAAATAATATAAAGGTAATATGAGTTGTTTAAAAAAGTAATAATTTGTGGTCACAGGAATTAGAAGTAAAATCAAATTTAAAGTAACTTCTAAAAATAACCAGTTTATATCTGTTTTGTGAGATTTTTTTTACTTTACTCCACTGTTTTTTTAATAAGTTTAATTAGTTTTGATTTAGTGCAAATGTGTATTCGGTGTACAGCTGCCTTCTAATTGTGACTCAAACAAGTCAAAGTGAACTTGACTGTCAAAAACAGCAATATGGACAGGATATACACAATTTGGAAATTACGTCTTTCTATAACCTCACAAATGATGTTTTTTTTCCCTCAAGCTCTAAGTTGATAGAAAGCCTTTTAACTTGATTGATTAGTCACAGAATTAACAAATGTAACAAAAACAACTTGCCACACTGTTAAAATGTTATAAATCTGTTTGAGGCATGATATCTGTGTAGGGTAAAATGCAAAAAATCACATCGAGAAAGGGTAAACTCTGGTAGCAAATTTTTGTCGGTCAGAAATCAGCCTTGGCCCTGACTTACCATCTAAAAAATTAAAATAGCCTTATGTTATAAACTCCATTATATTAAATAATTAATGACATAATTGGTAACCTGAAAGAAACTGAAGTTGGTTACAAATCAAATATTTTTTCATTCGCTGTACACTTTCCCATGGTGTATAGAGCTTTTAAGGAAACAAATCGGGTATTGTCCATCTTTAAGCCTTCGTGTACATTAGGTAGTGCCAGATGCTCACTAATGGAACTGGCGTTCAGCCCACCAATGCTGGAATTGCTATTGCCGCAATCTCTACTGTTAACACTGTTAAAGTTACTCAGATTGTACTGAATCAGTAATAATATAGGGCTTCTTGTTTCAAAGGCTAGGTGTTCTGATAAATTCAGAATAGTTACAGCTTTGTAGATTCTATTGCCTCTAATACACAGCTCAATTTGTGCATGCGCTTGCAAAAATTATATTTTAAGGGTTCATTATTGTAGTTCTTAGTTCTGAAGCACAGTTTTAACAGCGATTAAAAACTCAGCTGTGGAACTCGCATGACTATGAAGTCACAAAGAGGAAGAAATTAAAGCTATATTAATTTACAATTTGATTACAAAAATTACCTATCAAGGAAGATTATACATTATATACAAAAAAGAAATAAAAGAATGTAATGTTAAAAGTAAACTGTATGATGTGTATATAATGAATAAAGTGCCTATGTGACCAAGTAAGTGGATATAAAATGAAAGTGTAGAGAAAGTGTAAAATAGAAACTTTTTCTCAGCCTCTCCTTCCTGGCACTGATGGTAAGGAGATTTTTCCCTGAAGAGAGCTATGTGAACAGGTTGTGGTTTAGGAGGTAGTTTAGAAGGTCTACTACTCATCTCTCTTTGTTGGCTCCCTGTAGCTGCTCGCATTCAGTACAAGTCACTGACTCTGGCCTAAAGAACATTCACTGGATCTGCCACCTCTTACCATCAGCCTATATTTTTAAAATCCACTCCAACGCGTTCACTTTGCTAAAGTGAATGTTGCCTTGTGATTCAATCTCACTGTGGTGCTAACCCTCACTCTGTATTTTTCACCTCTGCTAAGTGCAGCTCTGTCCGTAAGTGAGTCACTTGGCACCTTTTAGAAACAACTCAAAACACATCTCTTCCCCAAACACCTGATATAAAAATAATAATAATAAAATTAATAAAATACAAAAAATTTGCAAGATCTGATAATGAACAGGTTTGATAATTCTACACTCCGTAACTACTGACTTGTGTCATTCTCTCATTTGTAAGTCATTTTGTATAAAAGTATCTGCTAAATGACTAAATGTAAATTTAAATGTAAGTGAATGATATTAATGGTCCGTATGCTTGATGCTGTACAATGTCTGAAATAAATGTCCTGTAGATTAGTAAAAGCAGTTCTGGTGATGTGGTCAGAGCAACGGATGCAGGTTCTTTTTGTATTGAGCTGTGGGTTCCAAGGATATTATAAGAGTTGCCGTGCTTTCTTTGCTTTTATTTTCAACTGTCAACTATAAAATATATATATGAGTGTGAAGTGCCCCAAATTTGAACCTAATTTGTAAAATGTAGTCTTACATCAATTAACAAATGTTCTTATCTATAGTTACTTACAGAATAGATGTGGTACCATCCAGCTGCTTAGTTTCATGGCCCGCGGGTGGCAACATGGCTGCACTTCAAACACACAACTGTGTTGCATATCCGGTCTTTAACCACTTTGCAATACTGACCTCATTGGATTAATCACACTGGACCACTTAAAATCAAGTACACTGTTTAGTTGGTTGTAGTTAGAAGATTTTAAAAGAAGATAACAATATGGAACAACTCATCTGAATAATAAAATGCATCCTCCAAAGAGAATGAACTGTCAGCTTCTAAACCACTTAATACAGGTCATAGATGCCTTAGTGTAAAACTAGATTGCTATCACTTATTAATTGAGTGTGTATTTATTTTTTGGCCGTCTGTCATGAGCAGCCTCTTGCTTGAACTTGTTGTATGTAGACACTGCCATCATGTGGCCAAATTGCAAAGTTTACCCTTGCACTGCATTCAGAGCTTTAGTTGTACAAATTGGTCACTTCTCCTTTGTTTTCAGGTTGTTGAACCAGAAGTCGAAAAAGAGGTTGAGTCTGCTGACACACAGGCTGTTAAAGAAGAAGTCCTCTCTCTACCCACTGGCATCAAATACAGAGAAAGTGACACCCTTGCTCATCCCAGTGTAAGTCTTTGTTAGTCAATGCTCCCATTTTGGATGATTACTCTGTAACTGTTCATTTAAATATGAATTTATACATTTTGTATGAACAATGTATTGTGGTTACACTTTTTTTCCCCTGTAGTTTATTTATGTTTTTTTTATTTATCTTAATATCTCGTCTTTGTTGCCCAGATCTTTGCTTGTGAGGCTTCATTTTTCTGACAGGTCCTATTTCTGCTTATAATATGAGCGGATGAAATTTTCAGCGACAGATCCTTCCATCTCAACGACACCACTGCAAACTTGGTTAAGGGTGACAGATGCAGATGAGCTTAAGAGGCCTGATCTATGCAAGCAATATGCCCGAGGCACACAGGGCCCCCATCACCAGTAATGATTTAATCATTTAGCCCACTGCCGTTTACTGTATCTACTGTAATTTCAAGTCATTTTAACAGCGCGTAGGGACTGTGTTGGTGGGTGTGTCCTACATGCAGCTAACACACAAGGAACCAGGAAACATGTATCCTAAGACCATTAGCGGATGCTTATGCATGCATTTGTGAGGCCCCTGTGACAAAGTGGAGGCCTTAGAGCGAACGCTACAGGCGAAACCTTAACTCGACATAAATGATACACTTATCTCCTCTCCCGCAGCCACCACACACTGGCTCACTTCTTTTCTTTCTCTCTCTCTCTCTCTCTCTTTTTCTCACACACACACTTATGGACACACACACAGTGTGGGATGGAAACGATTATTCTTTCTTTTCTGCAGATTTGATTTCACGCCGTTCGTGTTGTTTGGATGAAAGTAAAGACTGATGAACGCCGAGGAAAAGTCTCCAACTTCCAAACTTAAGGAACTCATAAGCCCAACTAATGTGGGAATCACTCAAATCCTGCTTTCACGCTGACACCCAAATCACTGTTATGCATTACGCTGTCATATGTGCTTAGGATACGATAGCATTTACAGTCGCTCTCCCTCCCCTCTTTCCAAATCAAATCATGCGAGCCAGCATCTTATGTGAAGCAAGCTCAGACAATTAGAGAGCCGCGCTGCCATGCATAAACAATATAAAAGAGTTGTTATAATGGCTTACTTAGACTTCTCATCTGCCATGTCTCTATTGCCATTAGAAGATTCTGGCCAAACTCAGAAATTAAATTAAGACAGTAAGTAAATTACCAAGTGATGCCCGTGTTGGGGAGAGTACTTAGTCGGGAATTAAAATTACATTCTGCTGATGTACTTTGAATACCAATAGACATTTGAACACAATCCCAGCTTAGTAAAGAGGCTTAATAAACCAATTTGGATTTACTGTAAGCAAACAGACTGTGCATAAATATAAATTTGTACAAGCATGCTACATATTTAGAGTAGGGTGGTACAACCCAATAAGGAAGCCAAATTATTACTTGCGTTCTACTTTTGTCTTAAGATGTTTTTTTTCGTACTTTTTAAGTTTATGCCCCCCATATTAACCAATATTTTTTCCCAACATTGCATCTTACTTCTTTTGGAATGTTACAGAAACTACAAATCTGTATTGCAATAATTTTTTTATTGTCAGATTTCATCTTATACACTTTCTCAGATGTTGACATGAAGTCATGTGGTATTCATTTTCTGGATATATGTAACCATCAAAGTGAATTTAATGCTATTCTTCATTCTATGACCTTGATAACTACTTTAATATTATCTGGCATTGTATAGTATGTTTTAATGCGTGATATACAATACATTTTTCCCAATGTTTTCAATAAACTGTGTTCTGTAATTTAAACACTAGATGGCAGCATTTGATTGTTAGAGAATCCAGAAACCTGTTAATCTGCGATCAGTGTTCTCTTTAAATCCGGATATACTTATATGCTCGCAATATCATTTAACATTAGCATTGAGTCATTGTCTTCCCCAAAGTGACTTGCTCTTTGCCGCTGCCTTCCTCCTCTGTCCTTGCTGCACACTCCTGGATCAAAACTGCCATCTAGCACTGCTATAACTCCTCAGCTCATTGCAAGGTTTTTCTTGGCATGACAGGGCATTGCTTTAAAGAAACTGTCTAGTGCTAAGCTAGTTATAGTGACTGTCAAGAACACCCGAAAGAACAGTGCTTTTGAAATTCGCTGTGTTCTGCAGTCAGATTCTCAGGTAGTTCACATGAGGCAAGTCGATGAGGGCCTTTATATTTACCCAACAAAATTATGGATACACCCTATAGGGAGTGGGATTTAGGGACTTTGGTTAGGTTAAAACTCACAGTCGCAACCACTCCCAGACCTATGCTACTCAAACACAATAAAAAAGTAAACAGGACTGAACACAATGTAGCTAGCATATATGGCAATCACACTACTGTTATCCGATTTTCATAATTACACCGTTTTTGTCCGCCTTAATTCTCCCGCAATTTTCTATCTATCTCTATGGATTTTGCAGGACACCTCCGGCTCATTGGTGAGATGAGTGCTTGTATACAGCCAAGGAACTGGTCGAACTATTCAGGAGATTTTCTCTTATTTCTGAGCCAAAATTTCCAATCACTTTGCATTATGGTGATTTTTGCACTCCTTTAACTCGGCCAATTTGTAACTATAAAGTTGCTTATGTCTGAGATAGCTGCAGCCAGAATAGTCTTGTGAACTTGCTGTCGTTCACTTGTAATCACTCTGCAGAAAATCAGATTTCTCCCATAGGTAGTTAAAGTGGCATAACTTGGTCAATTTTCTAGCTACAAACATGAAACTCGTCATGCCCAGTTTTTGTCCCATTTACTTGCAGCCCTTTTTGAATAGTTTCATGTCAATGCAATTCCGCATAGAAACTGTCATGACCATTAATGTGATACTAGATTACCCGGCAACACACACTTTTTATCTCGTTCACAGCATTGCTTAGATATACACATGCACTCCTATGACCAATGGGCAATCACACTAGCATTTTCTTCACGAAATGCACCTCTCTAGTTATTTCTGTTGACTTTGTCAGGCAGCACTAGATTTACACAAGTAAAAAAAAATGAGAAACTTGATAATCACAAATTTAAGACGCTTGTATCAGATTTACATTACCCCTGTCATCGTTCAGTTCACATTTTCTGGTTAGATTTGCCTGAACTTTATCTGTCTTTACTGTCAACACATCATAGTCATGGGAGCATTGTACGGGCAATTGTAGACTTGTGGTTAGGGACCCAGCCTTGCAATCTGAAGGTCCCTGGTTCCATTCCCAGTCCCACCAAGTACTATGGCTGAAGTGCCCTTGGGCAAGCCACCCAACCCCAATTGCTCAAACCCAATTACAGGACTGCCCACCGTGCATGTGTGCTTACTTCACCAGTGTGTGTGTGTGTGTGTGTGTGTGTGTGTGTGTGTGCGCGTGCGCGTGTTTGTGTGTGTGCGTGTGTTTCACTGCACGGGTGAGTTCAAAGTGGAGGACTAATTCCTCTGTGTAAGAACTCTAAGCAAAATAGATCACATAATTAGATCACATCTGCGTTCAGCTGGAGCACTTTTTCAAAATCATTTACAGAATAAAGACAAATTATTCTAAGCATCTGATCTGGTTAAGGTTTTTGTTTAGAGATTTAAGAGTGGCGGTGCTAGAAACAGTGCTTTTAAACGTTTAATCAGTAGTCCTATACCTTAATCAGTGAATTTACCCCAGTTCCAATACTGCCGGTAATGGTAAGAATCGTTAACAATATTTTTTTGCTGCATTTCCGTTGGTTTGAACTGAATTGAGGTAAACATATAATGTGCCAATTGAAATTTATTTTGTTTATTTTGTATATATTTTGTTTATTTTTTTAACTACTAATGACTTTATTTCCATTCTTTTTATATGATCTGAATCTTTATTTGTGTTTTTAAATATCCTTATAAAGACATGCTAGTAACAATAAACAATTTGTGTTCTATGGTAATAACAAAGCTCCTGTCTAAAGACATTTACATACTCAAAATGTTTTAAATTTCAAACAGGAGAAAACATTAGGCATCAACACTACCTTATTTATTTTTAATTTTCATTTAACAAGTCATTTATAGTTACAATTACCTTGTAATTAATGTTTATAAATGTAAGCATGTCACAAATAATAAATGAGGCTGAGGATCAAAGAGTAATATGTGAATAAGACCAACAATTTCATCCAAGTCCAAGTTCATATGAAAACTGAACTATGTCACCAGACTGATCTCTCTGCTTTTCTTGCAGTTATTCATAGACAAAGAAGAAGCTGAGAAGTTGTGGCTGAAGCGCCTCCTGTCTCTGCGCCAAGAGAGGCTCATGGGAAGTCCTGTGGCTTGATTTCAATGAAAATGAAAATGTAATGAAAATCTGCCATCATTTTCTTCACAGATTGAGGCTGTTTTATCTAATTCAAAAATGTAATACATATCAAAATTGGAGAAAGGATTAAGCTAAAGTAATATTTTTGGTAGTTGTTTAATGCCATACATTAATTGAATGTTTGATAATCGTTTGTATAATTGGGCTTAATATTGCTTAATATTGCTCATGTGACATCAGAATTAATGTTTAAATGACTTTTATTTTAACAGAAACATTTCAGAGAAAGTTAAAATCACAAACGGAAGTCAGGACTAATTTAGTAGTAAGAATTTCTGGGGAACACAAAACATAATGCTGTCTGCAAAACCCAGCATCGTGCTGTCATCTTCAATTTATTCAACCCACTCCAGCAGATAGGACTCCAAGTTTATTTATAAAGCTTTCAATGTAACTTTATAAAGCTGACAGTCTAAATGGTGGAAATACATTTCTCCTAAGAATGATAAAAAAACTATTTTACAGGGAGTCAAAACCATTTTGAATGTTGATCCAATAAATAGAACAACACATTTGTTTCATACTGAAATACAGGTAGTGTGTTTCTTCATATATTGTGGTTGTGTGTGTTTTTTTTTCTTTTTAAAATAAAACTGTAGGGTTTTAATGTTTTAAATTGTGTCCTAAACATTTTTTTGGCATGCAATAGGAAGTGTTTCCTATTACTTTAAATGAGATGAGCATTATGTTGCACAGTGGTAGACTCTAGTTTTCTCCCTCAGTCCTAAAACCTGATAGCAGGTGATTTGGTTACTGATGGTAAATTGATACTAGGTGTGAAAGTACAGGAAAATTAGTTTGTATATCTGCCTCGCATTAAACTGCTAACTTGTCCAGATTATTTTCAAAGCTTTCTCTCTATGAGTGCTGGGATAGATATTAGATACCCCCATGACCATAATCAGAAACAGAGGATTAGAATGTTTAATTAAAGATGCATTTACAAACCTATTTCTAGAAAACAAAACTTTTTTAAATAAACAACTTAAATCTTTAATTTATTAACTTGCTTTTCAACAAGACAAAGGAAATGACTTACATAAACAAACTTAGAAGTTGATGCCAATGGTAGTTCATTAGCATAGTGGTTAGCACCTCTGCCTCTCATCACTGGGTATCCAGGTTCGAATCCTGATCTAGAGTTTCTCTAGGTTCTCTGGTTTCCTTCCACAGTCCAAAAATATGGATTCAAGTTGTATTGGCTGCTCTAAATTGCCCCTTTGTAATGTGTCTGCCCAGCACCTGAAATGGGGAACCTAGCCGTGACCCCAGTAGAGGGTTAAGTGGAAAATAATGAGAAATTGATGATGCAACCACACAGTAAAGACAACAGTTATGTATTAGAAAGTATATATATATACGTTATAAGAAAGTATATAGAAAGTATATAAGTAAAAAAAAAATTATAATGAATGAGATCATCTAGATGATCGTATAATTATAGCTATAATTTTTATTTAAAAGACTTTTTTTTAATAAAAAATGCAAATAATATCAGCCTTTCTGGAATCAGACAAATCCATGTTAAACTTTTCATACAGTCATTATCTTCCACTCAATCCTCAATTAGGCTCGTGGGGGGTTCCCCATGCCCATCCAGGGGAGAATGTTTCAGGTGCTGGGGAATATACACCCAGGACAGGGCGCCAAACTACTCATTCACACACTATATAAGGCAATTAAGAGGATTCAATTTGCCTTGAATCCATGTTTTTGGACCGTGGGAGGAAACCGGAGAACCCAGAGGAAATGCATGTGGACAACATGAACTCCAAAACAGCTCCACCCAGATCAGGATTCAAACCTGGATCCTCAGCGCTGAGAGGCAGACATGCTTAATGTTCAAGCTGATTTTGGCAAATTCTTTATGCCGAAGACAAAAATATTCAAAATGTTACAGTTGGCGAGTGTAAAAGACCAGCATCTGTGAACGTAAAATGGGTGCATAATAACTTAATTGTCCAGCAAAGAAAAAGGTCCAGCCATCAGCATCCTGTGGGCAGTATTCACTATAACAGTGGAGGTTGGCTCACACAAACTATGCAAAAACAGATAAAAAGTAAAGATAAAGTGATTTATTTTGCCTACTGTGCATACACACAGAGGAATTTGTCCTCAACATTTAACCCACCCGTGCAGTGAAACACACTCTGGTGAAGTTAGCACAAGTGCACAGAGTGGTGGGCAGCCTTGAAACCCGGAGAGCAATTGGGGTTAGGTGCCTTGCCCAAGGGCACTTCAGCCATGGTACTTGGTGGGATCGGTAATCGACCTTCAGGTCACAAGGCTGGTTCCTTAACCACAAGCCTATGAGCCACAGTGTCCAAATTTACACCTACAAGGTGAAGCAGTGGGTTAAATTTTAGAGTGCAAAGCAAGTTTCCACAGTAATTAAACTCCAGCACAGAAGCATTGTTTCGCCTAATCTCATGTGTGCAACACACAATCACACCACCACTACATCAGTTTTACTGCTGTGCTGAGAATCATATAATCACATAAAATAATTAATATAACGGGTAGTTCCGGTCCTCAAATCTGATGGCTGAGATACAATAACGCACACCTCTGACCACTTCACATCAGTATCAATGTGTGATATACAATACATTGTTTCCCCAATATTTTTTCTAAACTGCGTTCTGGGCCACTAAATGGCAATATTTAATCATTAGATGAACCTTAGCAAACATTTTAAAAAACAGACCAGATTAAGTTGCAAAAGACCAGTTTATTAACTATTTTACTCTTAATAAATGCATTTCTGAATTTTTTTATTATAGAGTTTTTATTATAGAGTGCAATCATTTTATAAAAGCAATTAATGGTCGTGCATTAATTTGAATAAAATGAAGGGAATGGGAGCTCAGTGGTTAGGGTGTTGGGCTATCAATCTGAAGGTTGGCGGTTCAAATCCCAGGTCCACTGAAGTTACCAATGTGGGTCCTTGAGCAAGGCCCTTAACCCTTATTGCTCCAGGGATGTTGTGATTAACCCTGTGCTCACCTTGTAAGTCGCTTTGGATAAAAGCGTCCAATAAATGACCAAATGTAAAAAAAAAAAAAAAAAAAAAGATTTATTCGTGATGCTCTTTTTCCCGTGATTTATCCACGATTTTTTTTTACCACATAATATATGTTCTGAAATGAAAATTTTGTATTTTTGAAGAACACACTTAAGAAGGCTTTGTCAGGAAAAAAAGTGATGCCCGCTATTAAATATTTTGGAGTATCTGTAATAGAACTTCTTGGGGGTACATTATAGTTTATTGGCAGTGGCAGTAAACTTATTCATTATTTTTAGGGAAAGGAACCACAAATTAAAGTTTACTGGAAACAAGGTTGCACAATCATAGTCCAACACTGAAAGAGAAAGGTTGTCTCAAAAGGTGTTACATTTCCAAAATCCCAAATATGAATTTTTTTTTTGCTTTAAAAACATTTACATTTGCATTTCTTTGTTTTTTTAGTAAGCAAAAGGCTTAGGTATACTTTGTTGTATATTTTTCAAAAGGTATACTTTGTTGTGCTCCTTGGTGGCAGGGCTTCTGGGGTGGCTGAGATCCACCCGGAGTTCCTAAAAGCTCTGGATGTTGTGGGGCAGTCTTAGCTGACGCGCCTCTTCAACATTGCTTGGTCATCTGGGCATGGCCTCTGGACTGGCAGACGGGGGTGGTGGTGCCTCTTTTTAAAAAGGGGGACCGGAGGGTGTGTTCCAATTACAGGGGAATTACACTCCTCAGCCTCCCCAGCAAAGTCTATGCAGGGGTACTGGAGAAGAGAGTCCGACTGATAGTCGAACCTCGGATCCAGGAGGAGCAGTGTGGTTTTCGTCCTGGTCGTGGAACACTGGACCAGCTCTTTACTCTCTCCAGGATCCTCGGGGGTTCATGGGAGTTTGCCCAACCAGTCTACATGTGCTTTGTAGATCTGGAGAAGGCTTTCGACTGTGTCCCTCGGGGTATTTTGTGGGAGGTGCTTCGTGAGTATGGGGTACATGGCTCCTTACTACGGGCCATTCAATCCCTGTATTTGCGAAGCAGGAGCTTGGTTCGCATGGCCGGCAGTAAGTTGGACTTGTTTCCAGTGATGGTTGGACTCCGTCAGGGCTGTCCTTTGTCACCGGTTCTGTTCATAATTTATATGGGCAGAATTTCTAGGCGCAGCCAGGGGATGGAGGGTGTCTAGTTTGGTGATCTGAGGATCACGTCGCTGCTGTTTGCAGACGATGTGGTCCTGTTAGCATTATCAGGCTGCTAACTTCAGCTCTTACTGGATCGGTTTGCAGCTGAGTGTGAAGCGGCCGGGATGAAAATTAGCACATCCAAATCTGAGGCCATGGTTCTCAGTCGGAAAAGGGTAGAGAGTCCTCTCTGGGTCAGGGATCAGATCTTGCCTCAAGTGGAGGAGTTTAAGTATCTCGGGGTCTTGTTCACGAGTGATGGTAAGATGGAGCGTGAGATTGACAGACGGATCAGTGCGGGGTCAGCAGTGATGTGGACCCTATACTGGTCTGTTGTGGTAAAGAAGCAGCTAAGCCACAAAGCAAGGCTCTCGATTTACCAGTCAATCTACGTTCCGACCCTCACCTATGGGTGACCTTTGGGTAATGACCGAAAGAGTAAGATTGCGAATACAAGCGGCCGAAATGGGTTTTCTCCGCAGGGTGGTTGGGCTCTCCCTTGGAGATAGGGTGAAAAGCTTGGTCATCCGGGAGAGACTCGGAGTGGAGCCGCTACTCCTCCGCATTAAAAGGAGCCAGTTGAGGTGGTTCGGGCATCTGGTAAGGATGCCTTCTGGGCGCCTTCCTAGGGAGGTGTTCCAGGCAAGTCCAGCTAGGAGGAGACCC
>JAFMOD010000806.1:3006-19058 GCA_019802435.1 Corydoras maculifer | reverse complement strand
GACCTGGACTATGAGCTGCAGGAGGACCTGGTATGTCTGAGCTTATAATGCATTATAATGCACAGTTCAGCTGGTTATGAACCCACTGGAGAGACTGGCGTCATCACCCAGATACCATACAGATGTGAGGCACATGTGGATGAGATACAGCACTCTGTCTGGCAGGCATTGTTTTATGTGTGTGTGTGTGTGTGTGTGTGTGTGTGTGTGTGTGTGCAGGACAACATCGCTGAGAGAGAATGCTGCTCGGTTCCCTGTAAGTGTGGTGGACAGAGAGGACACAGAGGAGGGGTCGGCATGACCGGACCAAAGGTCTTTACTTCTATAAGACTATGCATGAAGATTTTAATTATAATCTGCAATTAAATCTGTGTGTGTGTGTGTGTGTGTGTGTGTGTGTGTGTGTGTGTGTAACAGGGTTCACCTGGAGCGCAGGGCTACGCAGGACACCCTGGTGATGAAGGTGGACCGGTGAGACTTTAACTTCTTTGTGGCTTTTTAAAGTCTTACAAACAATGGCCCTTTAAAAACCTCTGAAGGTGGGCTGTGCAATCGGTCACCAAGACGTTAGTAAGAGTTGTGAGGTGGAGCTTCCTTTGGGGGATTTGAAGGTGGAGTCAGCGAGGCCACGCCCATCAGGGAGACATGGTGGGAAAGGTGGAACAGGGTGTGGAATAGTGCTGAGGTAGGTGGAGGTGTCACAGTGACATCCACATGTATGCAGGGCGCAAGGTTCCCCAGCAGAACGTTGTCTTCTTCCCATAGTGCATCACATGGAAGAAAACATGGTCCATCAGAGCTCCACCTTTCTCCAGTAATCCATGGTCCAGTTTTGATGTCCATTGTTGGTGCTTCGAACACTTGACAGGGGTCTGCATGTGAACCCCGACTGCTCTGTGACAAACTGTATTGCACTGTGTATCTGACACCGTTCTCTCAGAGCCAAGTCTGTTGGATCAGACGACCCCCACCCCCCCTTGTACATCAATGAGCCTTGGACCCGCCCATGGGATACCGCCCCCTGCAGACCAGGACACACAACAGGATGCAGTGACACTCAAATCGTTCGACTAGAACATGTTCCTTGGTTCTATCTATTAAAGAATCTAATAGCGCCAACACTAACTTATTAATGTCCTTTCTTCAGGGTGGTCGAGGTCCTCCCGGTGTGAATGGAACACAGGGATTTCGCGGGTGCTCAGGCCCCAGAGGAGCAAAGGTCTGATCATCTCTACAACCGCTATCATGAGTTTGTTATTATAAAAAATAAAGTTGCTCAGCTTTCCCATCAGCCCGTCCTCACGTAGGGTTCTCTAATTTCAGGGTTCACGAGGATACAATGGTGAAAGGGTAAGGATTGTTTTAATGTTTATATTTCATTTTTTCTAAACCATTTTCTATAGTACGTTCTGTTTCGGGTGTTTTTTTTTCTCAGGGAGAACTTGGAGAGATCGGTTTGGATGGTATTGATGGAGAGGAGGTACGTCATCTAATTTCAAACACCTGCTTTCAAACACTGGGGTGATTATGATCTTTACTTATATTCGTTTGTTTGTTAATCATTCAGGGAACGACTGGAGCTGCTGGCTCGTCAGGAGGGAAGGGCAACCCTGGACTAAGTGTAATGTATTTTGTTATAATTAATTACTTCATAAAAATTCATGTTTTTTTTTTAAAAAAGATAGTTATTATCATCGCAACTGTTTATGTAACCAGGGTCCTAAAGGTGCCAAGGGACAGGCCGGAGATGCGGGTCAAACTGGTATTCGTGGAGATCCAGTGAGTATTGTGTTGAGTAAAGTAATGAATTGCATACAGATGTGGGCCACATCTGGCTAAGATGCAACACTGCCGATCCGCTGCATGTGTCCAACCGAGTGGGCCGGATGAAAAACGGGGGCCGAATCATTTTGCTATCAGGACTATGATTCGGTTATTAACCTAAAGCTGTTTCTTGTTGCTCATTTTGATTTCCATCGTTGTTCCATCAGTTTATCCATCTTTCATTAATTAAAGTTCTGTTTATTGAACAGGGCACCAGAGGACAGGACAACACGTCAAGGGGACCAAAGGGTGATCCAGGCGATACTGGTCCTCCGGTAAACTCTCCTCCTGCTTTCATAAACCAGTCTGTTATTAATTTCCACACAATTTAAAAAAGTCATTTTAAATGTTGGCATGGTATGAAGTGAAGTGTGTGGATGGTGGTTTAGTGTTCATTGTAACGGTGACGTCACTGTGAAAGAAAAGCCACATCTGTCTGAGATACATTGGTGTCCCTCCACTGCAGGTTCTCCTCATATGAAAACATTAATCTGGTCCACGTTGGACAGACATTTGGTTCTGATACCTGTATGTGAGTCAAAAAATATCACATGGTCCACATGTCCCCAAACACATCTGCTCCACATCTGGTAAAGATCTGGGCAGTGCCCCCCAACATTGTGACTCATTTTTCTCACATCCAGGTGCGCTCCACCCAAGCGCTGTCAATCTGAAGTGGTCCAGATGAATATGAGGGCCATGGGCCGGAATTAATTGGCTGTTTGAGAAAGAACTCAGAACTAGTTGTAGTTGTTTTCCTCTAGTACCTTGCCCAGACAGTCAGTTTGTTCCAGTCTTGGCACCATGGTCATGGCAACCATTACACCCATTTAACAAACCTATTCACATACATCTACTCTTTTCGCAGGGAGAGCCTGGAGAGGATGGTATTTCAGGAGGTGCTGGAGAACCAGGAAGACGTGTATGTTATTATTTACTACTTTGCTATGGTGGGATCATTTTTCAGACACTTTGCTCCAATGTATGGTATGGTATGGTTGGGGTCAAGGGCCCACGTTAGTAACTTCATTGAATAGGTGGTTTGAACCAAGACGGTATTCAGAAGTGACCCACCTCTGGCTGAGATACCGCACTGCTGGGCTGCGGTCCTGTGGAGCTGATATTGCGAAAAACAGCTCCGTATTTGGCATTTGGTGCTTTCATCAGCAGTTTCATGAAGGTCTTTGTTCAGAACAGCAGTCGATGGTCTTCCATGGTCCAGGCAACTCGCTCGTCCACCAGCTGGGGATCCTGATGATTGTCCTGGATCAGACTCTGTAGTGGACTGATGACCATGTACAGCTGCATCCTCACTGCTGGGATTCTGGAATGCAGGGATTAGAAGATAAGAACCCTGGAGATTCTGACTAGAACCAAATCAAAATTAAATTTTGGTTGAAGGCTTTTTCAAACCAGCTGCATCCATGTATCCATTCCCCCTCCCAAACGCTCACCTCCTCTCCCTCCTTATTTCCTGTTATGCGTTAATTTTTTCCTTGACTACTAACTTGTGTTGTTCCCTCATTTCTAAGTGTTTACAAAATGACTAAATATAATTGGGGTTTGAGTCTGATGTCACTTATATACAGTATAGTTCCATAATAATGGTTTGCATTTGGTCACAGGGTTCTGATGGTAGAAGGGGTCAGCGAGGGCAGCCTGTGAGTTTTCCTCAATTTCAGATTTTTATTTTTATTAAATCTCTCTAACTTTGGTAAAGCCATTAAACGAATGCATTGCATGTATCGATCCCAATCTTTAGGGTCCTCCTGGAAGGGCTGGAGAAAACGGGCTGCCGGGGGAACCTGGAATTGGTGGCTTAAGAGTCAGTATCACTTTTTATTTTATTCGATTTGATTTATTTATTTGTCAGGGGACATGCACATTAATCAACCTTTCCATTGATATTTCGATGTAAATGTGCCAGAGTTCGCTAAATAGCTCATTTTCATCTGGGTTCCATGGGCAGGTTATAACACAAAATACACCATAAACATAACATATATAAGTAACATGTCATTAGAACATAAAGAAAGAGAGCACGATGTGGTTAACCATGCTTAAATAACTTACATTTATATCTAAAGGTTTTGTAAATTGTTTTTTCATAAATAGTAAAACCTATACTGTTCCAAAACTGGGCGGTTCTAAATAAAAGAACTGTCTATTCTTCTGTGTATTGCACACCACAGTCTCCTCAGGTGGCTGCTGTTGTATGAAAATTAATTCGAAAATTAATGAAATGAATTAGAATAAAAATGAGACATTGGATGTAGACTCAACAACATTTTGTTGTTTGAATATTGGACTTTCCTCAGTATTAAATGAAAAGTGTTGGTTGTTTGATGTTTGAATGGCAGGGAACCAGAGGAGTGGTTGGAAAAGTGGGAATCAAAGGAGAGAATGGTAATCCAGGACCAAGAGTAAGTGTCATACCAACATTCCTCGATTTTAATGCTACTGCTCCAATCTTGTTTCTAGATATAGAAGCGGCATGTGACCCTGATCTGGTGTGTTTGTGGCCCACATCTATTTAGAAAGCGGTCTGTCTAAGTTCTGTCAATCCATGTGACAAGTGGGCCGGATAAAAATATAGGGACGTGGGCCGGAACCATTTTGCTATCTGAGGGTTATCTGAGGGCTCTTTGCTGGCTTGAGTAGCATAGCTGGCACTAGGGCACTAGTTCCTAATGAAATCTAATTTGATCTCCTAAAGCCCCCATGCCAAGCTTAAAAATGAGCTCTAGGTCGAGAATGATGCAAACAGAGACCTGAGAGTTCTCTTTGGGGTTGTTTCCCTTCTAATCAACCAAATACCGGGTACCACTCTGTGCATTTAGGCAGTAAACAGAGCTGGGTACCTTGGGTACATGTTTTGGGGCGCTAAACGGTATCCTACTATCAGGCACTTCAGCATTATTCTACGTTCTCCACGTTGGGCCATTGTGCACCGCAGGACTTTTTGAGTATGTGGCGTCTCCGGGATTCTGGCTGACCACAGGGCCCGAGGGGACACCTACCTGTCGCCATGTAGCCATCTGTTTGCAGCTAAACGACAGTCCCTGCAGGTGCGCAATCGCCAGAATGTTAAATTAAACCAACCAGGTATGGCAAGTGCTACAACTAATTTAAAAAAGAGTAGTTGCCAAGCCAAGCCAGTACAGCGTGCAGTTACCAAACAAAAATCACCTAAATATTTGCTTGGGATCCATCCGCAGGTGTAGTCAGATGATTCTGAACCATCAAATTAGACACCACTGAACAGGAACTATGTTCACACTATGACGCACAACCCTAACTTGGGTAGCTCAGTGGTAAGAGTGTTGGGGTATCCAATCTGAAGGTTGTGGGTTTTGGTCCTAGGTCTACAGTCGTCATCAATGTGGGTCCTTGAGCAAGACCCTATACCCTTAATGCTCCAGGGGGGCTGTATGGCCAACACCGTCTTTTGACCCCAACCATTTAGTTGGGATACTTGTAAGTCACTTTGGATAAAATTAACAAATGTAAAAACTGATGGACGCATGATCTAAGCTGCACCAACAGATCTGCCAAAGTGGCTCTGAAGCAGAGCGTATTGCCAGATCTGTTCTGGAAAATGTGAAGCATATGAGTCAGTGCTCTCATCAGCAGTGAGCCAGGAGTGATGTCTGAGCCATGAGCTTCTGCTGCCACTGTTTTTCCTTTCCTCGTTTTTATTTCGGCTGATTTTGGATTTATTTTTTAAACGTGGTTCCGTTCTTGATCTAAGACCTGGGTGGTTATGAGCTTCTGAGGATCTGAAAGCGACTTGGCAAATGATGAAAATCTGTATACTATGCTTCTAAGGACGTCATGGCCCAAATCTTGCATCCGGAAATGGACTTCCCAAGGAGGAGGAGGGGGGGGGGGTTTGGCAGTTTGCTGGTCTATAGCAGTAAAACTGCATCAGGACAAAAGTGTTTACTTTGGAGTAAAGAGACACTCTTCTGTTCAAACAACCCAATTTCACCACATTTCTAATTGTCTTCCAGGGTCCAGGAGGACCCCAGGGTACTTCTGGAGAAAGGGGTAGACGAGGTCCTACTGGTCGCAAGGTATGGTACAGATCTCCAGTGTTTGGATGTCCAGTGCTGGTTGTTCTGATTACTGTAAATAATGTATTGTGCACATTTTAAAACTCTTTTTCAGGGTGAACCTGGAGACCCAGGACCCCCGGGAACTGTGGGTTCAGTTGGACCACGAGGAGAACCTGTAAGTTGAGAGTCGCCAGCTATTTTCTTTCTGATCTAATATGGCTTGTTTGGAAGAGAACTTACTAGAACAGAGAAGTATGCAGATTAGGAAACATTTACTGGAAGCAACGTTGAGAAGGTGGTGGAGGTCTCATGCCAGCAAAATCAGCCAGGTGATGCAAAAGGATAGGGATAGTCAGAAGAAGCTGAGGAGCAGTGGTGTTGGATGAGAGGTATGTTGGTGGTTGATGGTTTAGGATACGTAGAGGGACAGTGTGACACATTTACAGTGGGAATGTAAGATCATTTTAGTGTAGGGTGGGCTACATCAGGAATCCTTGGTGATGGATGGGCTGACGGACAAGGGACCACACAAGGTTCCATGGTAGGGGAAGATGCCAGACAGGTCTGTTTGCGAGAAATCGAGGTAGAATGTGGTGGAGAGGAAGAAAAGGAAGACATCTTTTTTCACCAAAATACTCTTTTTAAAGGGAGAAGATGGTCAGGATGGATTTGGCAGACCCGGTCCTAAAGGAAGAAAGGTCAGTGAGTCCATCTTGATCAATACCCAGTTCTAAACCTGTTCTCAGAAAGCGACCATGTTCTTCTCTTCTCTAACTACACCTTGTTGCTTGTTGGTCTGAATGGTTTGATCCGCTGCAGGGTGATGAAGGGTTTCCTGGATATCCTGGTCCAAAGGTAAAATTATTACTGCTGAAGTCGTCGTCATGCCAACTGATGGTAAAATCCATAACAAATCAATGGTGGTCAATTTGTTCCTGTAGGGAGCAGCTGGAGAGTCCGGGACCAAAGGGGGGCCAGGGAAAAAAGGAAATAGTGGACAAAGAGTGAGTACTACCATCACTAACTTCTTCAAGTGTCCTTCTTCACTATGTCTACATAGGTTCCCTACGAGCCGCTCAGGGTATTGCCAGCCTATCACACTGTGCCAGCTGGAAAAGGCTATAACCCCTCGCAGTCAAAGGTGTTATCTTGACTGTCACTGGGATAGGCTACAGCCCCTCAGGCCAAGGTGTTATCGTGACCGTCACTGGGGTAGGCTACAGCCTCCCCAGTCCAAGGTGTTATCGTGACCGTCACTGGGATAGGCTACAGTCCCCCATCCAAGGTGATATCTTGACCGCCACTGGGATAGGCTCATGGTTGCCACGTGTGGTTGAGTCCAGTAATGCACTCCACTGGAACAGGCTGCAGCTCCCCCCAGTGATCACACTCAGTATTTCAGCTCATTTCTGGTGTTGCTTTTATGTTTTCTAGGGGGTTGCCGGTTCTGCTGGAGGGTCTGGACAGAAGGGGGAACCTGGTTACCCTGGACCTCATGTAAGTACCTCGACCATCCACACCCCCGCATCACCTCCTTATCCTTCACCCACAGTCCTCCACTCACCTTCCCTAAAACTCCACCCAACTCCCTCCACCACCACTCAACCCACATGATGTTCGTGTTCACAGGGTGCGAGAGGACCGAGTGGACCAGGTGTGGAGGTAAGAGAACAGCACCGTCATGGTGCTTGGTTTTGAGAACTGTTCTGATTTTTAAAGCGACACTGTTCTGAAAGCATGGTGTCTCCTTCATGCAGCAGTCGTCTAAGTGTGACCTGGTCAAAAAGATCAGAGATAACTGCCGTACGTAGTTTTATTTTATCTTCTACTTCAAATTGCCAAATATTTATAATTAACATGAAATTCATTGAAGCTCTTCTCGTTTTCTGTTGTAGCGTGCTGCTATGGTGAGTAGAACCTTCTCACAATTTAATTCCATCCATGATCTTCCGCTTTATCCTCTATTAGGGTCGCGGTGGGGTTCTCCATGCCCATCCAGGGAAGAACGTTTCGGGCGCTGGGCAGATACAGCCAGGACAGGGCACCAATCTATCACTGTACACACTTACTCACACAGACACACTCTATATGGGGCAATTTGGAGAAATCAATTCACCTTGATCCATGTTTTTGGACTGTGGGAAGGAACCGGGAGAACCTGGAGGAAACCCACGGGGAGAACATGGAAAGTCCACCTGGATGGGGATTCGAACCAGGAATCCCCAGCACTGAGAGGAGAACGTGCTAAATCACTAAGCCACCGTGCCGCCCCCATAATTCAATTATCCTTGAAAAATAAAGTTCTGCTTATATCGATACATGATGATCCCTTTATTAGTCCCGCTTTTGTTTATAAGGTTATAGTAGTCATGGCAAATGTTGTTTATGAGGAATTATAGTAGTTGCAGCAACTGTTTTTCTAATGAGAGATTATAGTAGTCATGGGCGGCATGTTCTCCTCTCAGCGCTAGGGATTCCCGGGATCAAGGTCAATTGAATTCCCCATATAGAGTGTGTCCAGTGATATATTGGCATCCTGTCCTGGGTGTATCCCCCCCCCCCCCCACACACACACACGACCCTAGTAGGGGATAAAGCGGAAGATAATGGGTGGTTTATAGTTGTCATGGTAACAGTCGTTTTGATCAGTGCACAATGTTGGGTTTAGGATCAAGAGAGTGCCCCCTGTATCCCACCGAACTGGCCTTCGCTCTCGACGGGACGAGCGACAACAGCGCTGCCTTCAACACTGCGAGGGACACGGTGCACCACCTGCTGAGTAATCTGACCATCACTGAGAGCAACTGCCCCCGAGGAGCTCGAGTCGCTCTGCTGCTCTATAACAACGACGTGACCACCGAGGTCCGCTTTTCAGACGCCGTGAGGAAACAAGCGCTGCTGAAACGGGTCAAAGAGCTGAAGCCCCTGGGGACCAATCAACGCAACCTGATGACCGCCATCAGATTTCTGGCCCAAAACACCTTCAAGAGGGTTCGCAGCGGCTTCCTGGTGCGCAAGGTCGTCGTGTTCTTTGTCAACGGTCCCGTACAGAACAAACAAGAGGTTGCTCGCTCAGCGTTTCACCTCTCCAACGCTGGCATCGCCTCGGTCTTCCTGCTGGGCAGAGAGGACAACGAACTCAGGAACAACCTGGAGGTGATTAAACAAACCGGAAGAGGTTAAAGGTGGCCCTCACATAAGAACTTTAACATGGTCCACATTGGTCCACGTTGGACAGACACATGATACTGATACCTTTATGTGAGTGCGGTCCAGATTAAAAAAGAAGATGGGTCCACCCAGGTGTCCAACGTGGACCAGATGTGCTTTGGGACGTTTGGAGCAGATTAAGGTTCTCATATGAGGACCACTGGTGCGGTATCTCCAGATGTGCTCCACATCTGTATGGTATCTGAGGGTTGTATTAGAATCACATCGCTTCTGTTTTGTCTTCCAGCGTAATAACACTCTGATCAGAGTCCTGGTCCTCCCGTCCCCCAACACTGAGGAATATAAGAACGTCCTCAGGACTGTTGCTGAATGCAACATCTGCTTCGGTAAGCAACCCGAAGCTCATTTAATTACCGTGGCATGAACCGAGACTAACTCCCGATGGAACCTTCCCAGATGCCTGCACCCCCAATCCGTTCTGTGGCTCCAGGGCCGGCGGCAGCGGCAGAGGGAAGCGCGCCTCGCCGACGGATTTGGACGTGGACGTGGGATTCGTCATCGACAGCTCGGAGAGCACCTGGCCGTCCGTCTTCACCGAGATCAAGCGCTACGTTGCAAACATGGTGGACAAGCTGGAGATCTCGGCCGAACCGGCCTCCAGCGGCCATCACGCCCGGGTGGCCCTGGTCCAGCAGGCGCCGTACGAGCATGTCTACAACAACACCGGCCCCGCCATCAGTGTGGGCTTCGGCTTCACCGACCACAAATCGGCACGCGACGTTCAGAGCTTCCTTCTGCACAAAGTGCCGCAACTAGAGGGGGGGCGGGACCTGGCGGCGGCCCTGCGGAGCACGGTGGAGGAGCTGTTTGAGAAGGCTCCACACCCGCGGCAGGTGAAGCTGCTCGTCCTGTTCGTCACGGGGCCCGTGGAGCCGAGCGAGGAGAAGCTGCTAAAGGCCGCCGTCGAGGTGAAGTGCAAAGGCTACTTCATTGTGGTGATAGGAGTCGGCAAACAGCTCGGGGCCGGAGACATGCGGGTTCTCGCTCAGGTGGCCAGTGAGCCCTCGGAGGTGTTCTTCAAGACGGCGGACCGACTCTCGGGCCTCACCGACGACCACCTGCAGCTGTTCGCTCAGCTTCTACCTCAGTACCTCAGCTGTAAGTCGCTTTGACGTCACGTTACCTGCGGCTCCAGCTTGTGTTGGAACGTTCTCATGCGTCTTTATGTGTTCTACACGTTCCACAATCCAGTGGAGAATGCATTCTACATGTCGCCCGAGGTGTCGCGACAGTGCCAGAGTTACCAGAGCGACCAATCAGACGAGGCTTTCAAACCGCAGCCGACTGACGGGTAAGTGGTCAGTTGAGAGCATCACTACGACGGTATGGTCCCAACATGGCTGCCGCTGGAATTCGTATAGTTGAATTAATTGTTAATGAATGTATTTCTGTTTGTTTGAAGGGAAAAACATAAAGAAACTGAAGAAGAAGGACACAAACAAAAACACAGAGGTATGTTCTCCGATCTGAATACGGGACTCGAGAACGTCTGACATACCAAAGATGAGGCGAGCCGTCCGCGTAGCCAGCAGCTCGATTTAGGGCGTGTCAGTACGCCGTCGCTATCGTAAGAACGGGGAACAGTACGCAAAAGTCACGTACTAATTCTCTTAATTATTCATGGTTGCGTTTTGGGCGTAACGAACAATAAACCAATCAGTTATTTCCTTTAAGAGCCAGGTGCATTCTGACTTTGGTGGACTGCTATTTGAGCGGTGCAGCTACCTGGACATCAGAAATGTACCACGGCCACGCCCAACGGGGTAGATATATTCACATGCAGCGTTGCTATTTAAACAATGCAGAGGGATTTAAGAGATTTAAGACAATAGGGGGAGCCCTTTCTTTCCATCCATCATCTTCCACTTAATCCTCTACTAGGGTTGTTGGATGGGGGTTCCCCATGCGCATCCAGGGGAGAACGTTTTGGGCCCAGGACAGGGCGCCAATCTATCACTGGAAACACACTCACTCACACAGACACACGCTATATGGGGCATTTTGGAGAATTCAATTCACCTTGATCCATGTTTTTGGACTGTGGGAGGAAACCGGAGAACCCGGAGGAAACCCAGGCGGACACGGGGAGAACATGGAAACTCCACCCAGATGGGGATTCGAACCTGGAATCCCCCCCTGTTCTTCCCTTGCCGCTCAAAACAAGCTGTTACTAAGCAACCAGTCCTCTGGATTCCCCAAACGAGCGGCAAATTCAGCAGGAAGCGCTGGCTCCAGAGGACGCCCCAAGAGGCAACATGCCCCAACCCCGTAAGCGATGCTGGCAGCCTGGTCGGGGTCAACAAATGCTCAAAGCCCCGGAGAGCCGAGCTCAGCGGCTACATGCTGGAATGATTGGATGTGATTATAATAATCCAGCAGATGTCTAAATGTCATGTGATCTTATTTATTTAAAGCAGAAGAGATGAACCGTGTGTTCGTGAATGGAAGTGAAGTAAAAGAAGCTCCAGCAGACACACCGCTGAGTTCACCTGCTGTCGGTAAGTCAATGCAGTTGACACAGGAAAGATAAAGACCTCCCCCAGGACTGGAGATATATCAGAACATTGACCACATCTGGTAAAGATCTGGCAGCATCCCCTACATGTAATTCTCTATAGAGGTGTGACTCTAATCTGGTGTGTATGTTCTCCGCATCTCACATCCAGGAGCGCTCCACCCAAGTGCTGTCAATCTGACATGTGGGCCGCTTGAAAAAGGGGGCCGTGGGCCGGAATCGTTTTGCTCTTTGGGACGCGGGAAGAACCGTTCACACCAACCTGATCTTTGAGCAGATCTGCAGACACTAGAGGGAGCCCCTGTTAACTCTAGGTGCACGCAGTAAGCGCCACCTATAGGGGCAATGGGAGGGAACATGTCTTATGGCTCTCTGGGTCCAAATCATGGATTCTAATTTTGGCACCACCCAATAGGGCTTTACTGGTGGTAGACACACGAGCGCTCCACCCAGCTCCGGTCAATCTGACATGGGGTCCAGATGAAAATCGGGTACCTAGGCCAGAATCATCCGGCCCACCGGCCCACGTATCCCATTTTCATCTGGACCATTTTGTCAGGTCAGGTTTAAATCTTACTCCAAGTCTAAGAAGAGTTGGTTTGGTGGTATCCTTTGTTGGCTGATGGTTTGATGGTTTAATGATTTCAGTGCAATGCCGACACTGTTCATCAGGTTTGTAACTGTGGATAAACATGGTAGGGACGATAAAAACCTGCATTCTGACAGAACGCTGTTCGTTTAAGTAAAAAGTCACCGATCTCATCACATGGAGGTTAAGTTTATTGTTCCACAGGAGGCAGAACATCTGTTTCCCTCACTCCCTGCTCTCTGTCCTAATGATATCATGCCCACTACATTCCCACATCCCCCTTTTAGCTTGCAAAAAGCCCAGACAGCGTACAGATGTGGGCCACATCTGGGTTGCTATGGATGGCACCGCTGGCCCACTGCCGGCACTGGTCCATGTTGGACAGACATTTGGTTCTGATACCTATATGTGAGTCATACAGTGGTCCACATAACAAAATATCACATGTTCCACATGTCCCAAAACAAATCTGGTCCTCATTTGGAAAAGATCTGGCAGTGCTATCTTCACTCTAATCTGGTGGGTATGTTCTCCACATCTCACATCCTGGAGCGCTCCACCCAAGTGCTGTCAGTCTGACATGTGGGTCGGATGAAGTTGGGGGCCGTGGGCCGGAATCATTTTGTTCTTTGGGTCTTATGCTCCACTGCATGTGAACCAAAGGTGGTCCTCATATGGGAACATTGATCTGGTCCACGTTGGACAGACATTTAGTTCTGATAACTCTGATAACTAAAAATGGGCCACATGTCCCAAAACACATCTGGTAAAGATCTTAAAGATCTGGCAGTGCCCCCTTACATGTGACTTCTGTGACATCTCACATCCAGGAGCGCTCCACCCAAGTGCTGTCAATCTGACATGTGGACCGGATGAAAATAAGGGGCATGAGCCGGTGGGCCAGAATCATTTTACTGTCTGAGCGACACCATATATCCCCCCCTCACCCCGTCTATCTTACACTCCTGCCTGGCAATCCAGGGGGCATGGGTGTCACCTCCATCCATCCGCACAGCATCCATCCATGTTCAGCAGCGATGTTTAGATTCTTTCCCTGCAGCGGTTAGTTGTGTGTTCTAATTTGTGATGCTGTAAATGCTCCCGCGTCTCTGAACGTGATTCCTGCTTGTTTGCGTGTTTTAGTTAATGACTTTGCAGAACCTTGCGCGCAAGACTTGGACAGTGGACGACCATGCAGAGAACCTCGGGCTCTGTGGTACTTTAACAAAAAAAATGGATACTGTGAACTGTTCTGGTATGGAGGTTGTGGAGGCAATGAAAATAAATTTGAAACCGAGGCGCAGTGCCTCAGACAGTGCATGCAGACAGGTAGGTGTTATCTTGTGTCAACTGATAAATACTGCCCCCCTGTGGAACATCACGCTTCCTTCATGTTAAAATAATACGCAGTGACACACCTGCCATGTCACATTTACTTAAGATAGAGGTCTCTCCTGTTTAGATTAATAAAATTGGTATTGACGGAACGTTATATGATTTTTTTTTTTTTATACAGTACAGGACCAACCACAAGAGGGCCTTATGGAATCAGAGGCCCCAGCAGCCCCAGCAGCCCCAGGTCAGTCTGAATGGATGAACACTATGAGCTTTATGTGGCATAATATATTAGGGTTTTCTGCTGCGTAGCATTTCTCCAGCACCCCCTGCTGGAGGGCAGGTGCACTGCAGCTGACGATAGTTATGTTTCTATTATGTATGAGGGGTGTGTTCAGTTCACAGCCCCAGCTCAACATCATACGTAAGTGTAATGAAAAATGAACGTGTGCAGCCTTTATTAGCTGTAACATCGCATGCTGCAGCGAGAGCGCCATGGGACGATGGGAGCGGGACTTTTGGCCACAATGGTTCAGGTTCATGTAATTTATGTATATAGTGCGTTTTACAACAGTACATCGTCACAAAGTAGCTTTACAGAGATAAAAGCCTTTAAACCCCCAAAGAGCAACCCGAAGCGACAGTGGCAAGAAAAAACTCCATGTTATGTTAATATTTTAAGGGAGAAACCTTGCGAGGACCGAGGCTCAGTGGGGGACTCATCCTCCAATATACTCACATATAGTTTTCCAGTTTTTAGTTTTTCCATTTGTTAAATGTCTCTCATGTCTGTCCTACATTGTTGTTGCTGCCTGGCCGCTCAAGGAGGATGAGTCCCCCTCTGAGTCCTGGTCCTCCCAAGGTTTCTTCCTTGAATAACAACAGAAAAGGGAGTTTTTTCTTGCCACTGTCGCTTCGGCTTGCTCTTTGGGGGTTTAAAGGCTTTTCATTCTGTAAAGCTGCTTTGTGACAATGTACTGTTGTAAAAAGCGCGACAGAAATAAATAACTTGAACTTGAACTTGAACTTGAACTTGAACTCCAATGGCGGCCAACAGCTGTATGTTTAAAATACTGTCTGAAATAAAGCCTGAGACATCCGGTCTCTGGTCCTCATTTGTCCCCCACAGTGCGTTAACGTTCTAGTGAATGTAAACAAAACAATGCTGCAATGTCACCCAACCAACAACCAGGTCATAAAATAAAATGTCAATATTACACATGTATAAGTACTCCCGAGTCTCACGAGTTCCTGTCCCTCAGATTCAGCCGCCGCAGTTCCCGGGCTGGACGTCTGCACGCTGCCCAAAGAGGAGGGCCCCTGCACTCAGTTCATACTGAAGTGGTTCTACGACGCCACCAGCGGAACCTGCAAGCGTTTCTGGTACGGAGGCTGCAGTGGGAACATGAATCGCTTCAACACACAAGCGGAATGCGAGACGGCGTGTAAAAAGCCAGGTACGCCAAACACCACAGACAACAGACCGGGGTATCGAGTTTGAAAAGTTATTATCAAATAAAGATAATTAATTAATAAAAAATTCTCCAGACACCTCCACATCACACACTCGCCTATGAACCCAACCATACTGCAGGTGGCGCTACTCCTACTACTGGAGTAATTTTAGAAATAAAATACAAAAGTAAGCTCATTCTTCTGCTCCTAACGCTGCGGCCCCGAGACACTAGGGGGAGCTCTTGTCCTTACCAGCTGTACGTTTAGAACGCTGCCTATGGAGCAAATGCTGTGCCCACTGCTATGACACTAGGGGGAGCTCTTGTTCTTCCCAACTACAAACTAACAGCTCTGCCTACGGATCAGATGCAACGCTAACTGCGCCGTGACACTAGGGGGAGCCCATGTCCTTCCCCAGCTTCTCATTCAGAGCTCTGCCTGTGTGGATCAGATGCTGTGCCGACTGCTGTGACACCTAGGGGGAGCCCTTGTCCTTCCCCAGCTTCTCATTTAGAGATCTGCCTGTGGATCAGATGCTGTGCCGACTGCTGTGACACCTAGGGGGAGCCCTTGTCCTTCCCCAGCTTCTCATTTAGAGATCTGCCTGTGGATCAGATGCTGTGCCGACTGCTGTGACACCTAGGGGGAGCCCTTGTCCTTCTCGCCTGCTCAGTTAGAGCTCCCTCTATTGAGCAGATGCTGCACAAGTGCACCAATAGGGAGTGAGCACAGCAGCCCACAGCCTCTTGCTACATTTTGCTTAGACGGAAAAGTGGACAAACGTATATAGCCCCCCCCTCCAAGCAAGACTGCCCTGCTGGAACTGCGTGGCTACATTCCTTCATATCAGTGCTGCAGTTCAGGTGGGCCGTATGAAAACAGGGGCCGTGGGCCGGATGGTTTTGATGGTATATTAGTATATTTTAACTCCTTTAAAGCATCCTCCCCCTAACCGAAGGTTTCTTAACTCTCTCAGGGGGTGCTGTTAAGCAGGTCGCTGGCACAGCGGCGATGAACTCATAGAGTCGCTAATAAAGAGACGTCC